>JAQIWI010000484.1:0-30578 GCA_034698825.1 Deuterosminthurus bicinctus | reverse complement strand
CAAGCGTGTCACTTTTAACTCTTTCTGCGCTTATTTTCATAGCGAAAAGTATGTCCGTGAATGTTATAATACAGGCTTCCTGCCTGTGTAGAACTTGTCCTAAGCTGAACTATTGTAATGTCTGGCCCTGAAGTCATCCCAAGCTGAGCGTCTTTGTTTTCAATTGCATCCTTCCTCTTCCTCCTCGTCTGCACAGGCACACACACACGTTCCTTCTCCTGTTTATTTCTGCATAACCTTGAACCTTACTGCAGCTTGTTACACTTACATGCGTACGAGATGCCCAACAAACAATCACATTCCATAAGGGCACACACAAACAAGCCAGAACCCAGTAGAACTGAAGAAATCTCAGTCCAGTTCAGGCTGACGCTCTGTGCACTTATAGCTGCAGCAAGAGCCCAGCTCAGTTTTCCACACGGAATCAAATTCGGTGTAGGATACTGAGCTGGTCATTGTAATTATCAAGCTGGGGACAATGTTTGCGCCAGTAGTGCTCAGTTTGACAAAGTAACTCATGACAAAATGTAAATTTACAAAATTCTGGCAATGTGAATGTCGCTAACACCTGTCTCTGCACGAATATTTCTTTTCACTTTGATATCAAACTAAATTGGAAAGACTGCTTTAGTCTGACGAACGTAATTTAACGCATAACATGTGATTTTTGTGTCTTTGTTGTTTATGTAAACAGCTCTTACATGGTTCGGCTCCTATGCCTTCTCCTTGGAAATCAGGATCAATGTGTCAGCGCTTTAACCCGAAAATTCTGCCAAGTAACTAATATGGGAACGGCTAAAGATCACGTTGGGTCGTCTCCGCAAGTCCACTTCCAACGAGTCTTGAAAACCTGATCAGAGTTGGCCAGTACGGGGTGATAAGGTCATAGTTGAAAATTGAAGCTAATGATAACAATAATAAATATCAAAAATTAATGCCCTACTGCAAAAGGTGTTGTTTGTCTTTCGAGGGAAACCTTATTCGTATCTCCGCATGCTTATCCTTTTGACAGTAAAATTTGTGAAGTGGAAATTGACGGTAAACGAACAAATCAGTGAATTCTATGTAAACTCGCCGACATAATTCTAATTATTAAATGTCTTTTATATTGACTATCATGTAATAAAGAAAACAAATGCCGCTTTGAAAGGTTTCAATAGAATAATCGTTTGATTGGGTCACACTTGGACTAAATTTCTGAACCTCGGATAACTAACAAGTCCAGCAAATGAATGAGTGATGAATGGATCGTGGAGTTGGCCCTCGGACCTGATACAATAAACACCTGAAGACAATTGGCTCAATATTAATTCAGTGCTCATCCTCATACGGCTAATTATTACATCTAAGTTCATCCTTAATATCATCTGTGATTCATCCAATTCATCAGATACTTGCACAGTGGAGATTTGCGTGGAAAAAGTGACCCAGCATCCGAATCGGATCGTGCCTGAACTCACTGCCAATTCTTCTAAACATCTACCGTCTAAATCTACCGAGCCGTCAGCCTGTATCGTGCCTATTTGAGCCTCACTACTATTGTAATTTGTCCGTCCAATCCTAGCCAACTCCCGGGTGAAATTGTCTTCTAAAAATCATTTTTTCTAATGTGAAACTGTCATTATTCTCGCCCGTTAAATCTCGTCCGTTGTCAAGCTAAAATCCTTATCAGTCTCATTTTCTTATCGCCTTTTCCCATTCATCAGCTGCCTTTCAATGCTGACAGTCAGTTGAACGTGTTATTTTTTTTACCTGTATGTTATTGCATGATAAAATGACTGAACTTTTACATGCTTATTGACATTATTCTAAGAAGCTTGTGTTCTTGTGATTTGAATAGGCAACAAATCAGCTGCCAGAACAGCCCATTTGTGTTTCTCTCAACTGTGAACTACTGGACACAAAGATACCGTTGCGACTTTTTCCATTTGGTTTCCGCTGGTACCAGTGCTAATCTGGACTTGCAATCTTCACCTTCAGGTCGTAAGGCAATTAACTAAGTATGTGCACATGTGTCTTTAAGGACTCTTATTGTGGAAGTAAACAGTTCCGAATACCGATTACATTTAGCCTTTTCTTTCATAATTTCAGCTGGGCAAACGTCACATAATGACGACACCCTCTATGCAACGTCATGTCGCCAAAGTCTAGACGACATGTAAGTAGCACACGAACAAGCTCCATGATGTGAAATTGTACCTGGCTGGCGGATGGTGCCCGCATGACAAAACTGCCTTAACATGGAAGCGAATTGCACATTAGACATTATTGGAAAGCCTGTTGTGCGTCATTCACTCGCCACAAATATTATCTCCTTGTCCACCCAGGAAGAGGGAAGCACATGAAAATTGCGTTGGTTTAGCAATTTTTGCATCAGGCCGGCTTGCAATAACCCACGGCGTCGAGACCGCCCGTCTAGACATCTCAGGAACTAATTCAGCTGGACTATTTACACATGACTGAGCCAGCCTTTTCATCACACGGAAATGGCGGACATTTTCAGCATGCGACAGCGCAATTTTAACCCTTGTGCAACTTTACTTTACCCTTCATTTTCGTCAAATAAGCATGTTTGGCGGATTGATTGCACAGTGATAGATTACAGCGCAGTATTGCTCATTCAGTAAGCTACTAATTCCGGGGTTTTGTCTAAAGTCACAAGTTGGAATCGTATAAATAGCCTTCACTTGGTCACCAAATAGCATCAGTAAGCTCTAGAAGCAATTTCAATCACTTTGCTATAATTTCCCAGTTCCCAGTGCAGTGTGCTCAAAAGCTTGAACCATGGTTTCCAAGCGTTGTTTTATGGCCATTGTTGCCATTGTCGGTTTAGTTTCATTGGTGGCAGCAGAATATCGTAAGTTACTAAATTTTACCAAGCTTAAGTTGCTGTATTTTCAGATGCAGATATAATTGTCATTTGTACTCGCTTAGTGTATTGAAATTTAACCAAGGCCTGTGTTTATCTCTATAGCTGACGCTTACACTGAGGCTTACACTACTGAACCTCCCACTGATGCTCCCACTGACGCTCCCACTGATGCTCCCACTGATGCCCCTACCACTCCGAACGGGAGTTGCCCTCAGGAGTGCACCCCGCTCCCTGCCACCTTCTGCGATGGAAAAGCTGATGGCGACTATGCAAATACTTTCAATTGCCATACATACGCGACGTGTTCCAATGGAATCCTCTATAACGACAGGCCTTGTGCTCCTTTCAATCCTCCTCTTGTTTGGGACGATGAGGTAAAGCGGTGCGAATTTCCAGATGAAATAAACAATCCATGTTTGTGTGACTGCTAAACTGCAACAGAACCACCAACAACTACAACAGAAACACCAGCAACTCCAATAGTTCCAAGAGTAGGTACAACGCCGCTTTAAGAATATGTTTTAATGTTATCATGTAAAACGTTGCTCGAATTCAATTTGTGTTTCTTCAAATGTCTACCTTGGCTTAGAATCCTCTTCTTTCTATCTTGTAGATAGAAATTATAGCAATAAAACTAGCATACACTACACTTGACAGTTTTAATTTTTTTAAAGCACCTTTTGGTATCATTCTATGTGCTTTTAATTACTCGTTGATGCCACCACTACTTGGAACACTGAGTAGTGACTTTTTGGAGATTGTGCAAACTACAGTTAATAGTTATGATATGATTGATGATTTTTGAAGCATTAGATCTTTTTGCACATACAAAATAGCACCCTTTACGCCATTTGCTATTCCTTTGCCTGCAACTTCCGTCGCAGCAAGACCTCCGTTTCCATTCTGATGACAAATTGTATGGACTCAGCTCGTTCCTGATTGGAATTTCAATCCCTTGAATCCACCTGTTGCCACCTCCATTCTGAGCTTCCTCCACCCCTTGAGGTTCGGATGGCGTCTGCGATCTTGTCTGGTCATTTGCAGCAGTCGTAGAATCTTTAGTCATAGTTACTTGGTGCTCAACTAATGTTAACATGCAAGTTTTAATGCGCATGCGCTCTGCATTTAATTGACAATTTCCAACAGAATTCGAGCACGATTTTCAAGAACATAAACGTATTAATTGAGCACAGTTTTGAAATTTTAAGACAGTTTCCAATCACATTATTCCTCCATGTAATTTGAAACCAAAATTTATTAAATACAATCACATCCAGTAAACGAATTGAATAGCAGAAAGTCCTATTGAGATTTTTCTGATGTAAATGGAAACATTTGGCCTTTTCATGTCTACACTTTACTGCAAATTACAGCAAAGATGACATTATGTAAATGAGTACGTCTTGGAGCTGAACATAGTCCAACTTAAAGTAGTATGTACATGATATGTAATTGCAGTAGAGTACTGTGTGTATGTGTGAGTGGATTTCTCATGATTTTATGCCTTAACATATTTTTAGTCTTACAATTATGTATATGATGTATCGTGCCAGTTTATTTTTACCTTTTGTCCAGTTTTTCCTAGCTTGTATGCTATTTATAATTCTAATGCTAACTAATCCTATGCTAATTAGCCTCTTGTCCAGTATATTTTCTTCCTGAACTAGCTACTGCTCTGGGGGTTAGTCCGAGGCTCTTGAGGAAGCAACACCTAAATTTATTTTGCTCTGATTCTAGTGATTTTTATTATTATTAAACCTATGATTATTAGTTCATTTGTTGGCACGTAAATCCAGTGTGTGTGGTGACATTTTATTCCCTACATCTCTGTGCATCTGTGCAACGCATCCGCATCCAAATTCCCCATAAACTTGTGATCCTTCTCACCGTTAGTTTTCCGTCCATCTTGCCTAACCATTGTGACACATACAGTACGCTTAAGGTTTATGAGCGGGAATTCAATTATAAGCTCCTGTCCTTTTAATTACTGCAAAAAACTAACTAAAAAACTCACGCAGGGCCTCCGAATATTCCCAGCACTTGTAGCCCTTCTCCTTCACAAGCTGCTTATTGGAAGGATCAAAGACATCATCCGGGATGAAAACATTCAAATCCTGATCCCACCACGGACTCAAACACTCGTCCAAAAAGTCTCTTACAAATGCATCTGTAATCTTTACAATGTCCTCATATTGGCCGCAGACCTGCGCAGCGCTCGTCCGCGCTAGAGACCCATTCAATAGGCGCGGAAGGTTGTTCAACTTGGCATTAAATTATCATCGTCCAGAAAAAAGCCATTGTCATCGTTCCCTAAAAACACGAATGCCGCATAGTCAGCCAGGCGAGCATCATACATTTGCCACAAAAAAGTACGGGCACATTGAATTCTCTATAACTTGAAGTTAGCAGCTCCTTTTGATGAGCCAGTCAGTTTCCAAGTGAAAGGGTCTTGTGACGTTCAGGGAGGACGCCACTTCCTCAAGTATAGTCGGGTATTAAGGAGGAACTCGCAGAAGACATTGTATTGCATTCTATTATCCCAATAAACCCGTATACTCAATAAATGTCGTCGTCCCCAACTTCAACTCATGCTCTGCGAACTTCAGTCTTTGTACTTGATGAAATTGTATTGAATACTGTCAAGATCCCACCGGGATATGCGAGCAGCTGTGGACTGTGACTGTAAGAAAGCTCGTGTACATGCTCCAGTTTCCCTACGGCGTATGACCAAGTAAGATGATGGGAATATTTCCAGAGATCCCAAGACACATTCAAAAAAACACTTAAGCCTTGTACAAGCTATCACTTCCCTCGTACTTAATTCAAGATTCCCGTCCTTTTCTGCAGCGCTTCATCTTTTCGCGCCTGCAAGCTTTACTTTTTGCCGCTCGCTTCGCGCGCGCTTCCTATTTTCTTTCCGCTTCCTTATCTCTATGGTTCCCTCGTATTTATACTGTCCCGAAAATGAATATTTTCCTTTCAACTTCCTTTCCTTCGAAAGTTAAACCTGCAGCAGAGTGCTGAGCGGAATATACTTTCTATTAGGCTTCACTCGGCGTAAATTAAGAGTAAAAGAATTACGAAGAAAAAGTTAAAACTGACAGAAAGTTTGAATTCAGCATAGTATTTGTTGTTGAAAACGAACGCAACAGTAAGTCATAGCAACGAGCTGAGGAAAGCTTGTACAAGGCTATAGTGAACGGAGGGTGAATAAATAGCGAGTCATGAACTCGCCTCATCCCTCCTGCCATGCCAAGCAGTGCGTTTTACTTTTCATAACTTGAGCCCTTTGTCCTCGTCAACACCCACAACACACCTTCCTTCTCCTCTTTATTCCTGATAACCTTGAGCCAAGCAAAAACTGAAATTTCTTACAGTTTGAATACACAGGCATGAGATGCCTAACAATCCAACTCCGTATGAGCACACACACACAACCCAAAACTCAACAGTACTGAAGGAATCTAAGTTCAGTTCAGGCTGGCGCTCTCTGCACTTAGTTGCAGCTGGAGCCCAGCTCAAATTCGGCGTGGGATGCTGAGCTGGACATTGCAATAATCAAGCTGGAGACTAGTTTCACGCCGGTGCTCAGTAATCTAAATCAACGCATAACACAGGGCTAATTTCAAATATTCTCGCACTGTGGCTATCGCTATGACGACTGTCTCTGCAACAAAGGTAAGCGCGTTTTACTTGGCTTAGTAAACCAAATTCTACAGGTTAGTTTGATGTGATTGAACGCATTAATTGTCATTTTGTTTCTCATTTTGTGTTTACGGGAATAGGTCTTGTGGTTGAGCTCCTTATGCGTTCTAACTGGAAAATCTCGATCAGCGTTTAAGCCGAGGATGCTGCCAAGCAACTTATAAGGCGCGGGAAAAGATCACGTTGGGTCGTCGTCACAATTCCATGATTTGGATATTCAATAGGTGAGAGCTACTCACTTCTGGAAATAATGCAAGTGCATGATTAGTAAAAACATGACTAATGTGTGCACAACATAACACTGCACTGGAGCCAATGGCCTTGCTTGGCAAATGACTGTGAAACCATCACTATTGTGATTGTGATGCAATTTCATTTGTGTACTTACTGAGTCTGTTCCCGATTTATAGATTCATTCCCACTGCTACAGCGTTCTGCATTCAGCGTCATTTTCCATCGAGACTGCAGTAGTCTTACTCATCCTTCAGCAGCAGCTGTCCTCATGGACGGGCATTTTTCTCGCCGTCGTCATTATTATCTACGAGTTACTTTGAACTCAACTTGAAGAAAACTACAAAGAATAATGGCAATACAACAGGAGAGGCTCCGACTGATTGTGGAAGTGAAATGATTTTTACTTCTCCTGTCAACGAGTATTTAAAGCCTTATCAGAGTTGGGCATGAATGGACGATAAGGTAATAGAGTTGAAAATTGAAACTAATTACAACACTTAATTATAAATATAAAAAATTAATGCCCTCCTTGGAGGCGGAGGTGGCTTCAATGCAACCAAAAAAATAACAATTCTTTCTACGATTTGTAACGTAGATATTGAGTTGACAGTAATTGTTTCTACGATGGCAGTTTTATACAGTTCACTACTGTGGAACTGTGACAAATGCAAGGTTGTGCACTTTAATTAACTCAAGTTCCTAATACCACGACCGTGCCAGTGTTAAAAGTGACCATAATCAAGCTGACATTAACACACTATTCAAAAAAATCCTTTACCATCCTCAGTTCCCCCACAGCCCACCCTACAATATTACCCTCCTACCAGGTGTTATGCCAGCACATCTCAGACGTCTCGCATCATCTTACATGCAAACTGCCAACTGTCCATCGTACAATTGACGCGAACAATTGATCAAAAAGATTACTACGGCGACGTGAAAATCTCGTCATAAAGACTTTTCGTTCAATGAATTGCACTTTTTTAATGAGTGCATGCTTCCGTTCATGTTGTTTATACATGTTAATTATAATTGCAGCAGTGGACTTTATGGTGGGGATTCTTTTTGTTGCTAGGATAATGTAATGGCACTCCCAGGTGACTAATCATAATGGGGCCATTGAGGGATAGTTAGGTAATAGAGAGTTGAAGTTGTAAACTGATGATAAAAGTAATGAATATAAAAAATGAATGTCCACCTCCCCGTGAGAGGTGGCTGAGCACTGGCATGGAAGTTTTCTTTCTCGATTTTTTAGACTGTTTTGTCAATGTTGAACCTTATGAAGACCAATTCAAAAGTTGCTTTAAGGTTAAGGTTTAACTTCAAAAAAGCTCGGAGTCTTTTCGTAAAAAAACTTGATTTTTGTGACTTTAGTTGTCTACACGACACTTTCGGAATACTTACATTCTGACGTAACTTTAAGATACGAGTGGATTGTCTTTCTCTCCTGATGAGAGATAATTTTAAAGCCTAAGTTAGTATTACTGAGTGCCTTTATAATACATGGTCAACCAACGATTACCAGGTCCACTGCACTGAAGGCAATAACCGAATAATTAGCTGAAGGAGACATTGTTGACACATAAGAATTATCACATCCAGTACATGACATGAGAGCATTCACTCCGTTACGCATACACAACGCGATGAGAGCATTTGCTATGCTGCTGGAGTGCTACCAAAAGAACAACCACACTGCCTGTCTGTACAATGTTATGTATGAACGTCAAGCTCTACATGCTTGAACCTCATATGTAAACACATTATTTCTTATTATTACTTGACTATTATCACGCTGTGCTGTCCTTATAAATAATCGCTAGTGTAAATTGACGGTAATGATTAATGAAACAATTCACTGTTCTGTGTAAACTCTCCAACATGATTCAAATTATGAAATCCTTTGCATATTGACGCTCATGTAATAAATAAATCAAATGCCGCTTCGATAGGTTTCATTAGAATAATCGATTTATTGGGTTTTACTTGGACTAAATTTCTGAACCTTGGGTCACTAACAAGTCTTTCACAATCATACGGGTTGGAAGCGATGTCTCCTCAACGGCCCTGTACACATAATTTCATTTTCCTCCTCTCTTTGCCGTCGAACCTAAACCAGAGAAATCGGGCTAAATTTTACGTTCCTCAATGCAGGAAATGAGTTACAGATAGAAATCTCGTTGTTTGTTTCGTTTCCATTGGCCTCATTGCTCAAATTGGACTTTAACAGAGCAAGTCCAGAACGTTTATGTTCCCGGGAAATGTTTCCTGAACGGTTGCTGGAAATATTGCCGGAAATGTTGCTCGGGAGCTTATGAGACTGTATTTTGTTGATCAACCTCAAAAATATTCGTAACTACAGAATCTCAAGGTAGTGGCAGTTTTGGTAGCTTACAGTAACAGTGATTCCCAGCCATCAACAAAAGTCCCCCCACCTCCTGTGTATGGAGGGTAGGGGGTGGAGAAGTTAGCTGGTGCCATATTTGAGTACCGCATTTCTCCGGTGTTTCTGGGCAGATTTGCCTGAACTTTTTTCTGAAGATACTAGAGATGATTCTGTGAGGGACATTTTTTATCGCATGTCCGAATTCCTAATACAACGAAAGTTAAAGGGCCCCGCATCCCGACCCACGATTCAGTGTTTTCGTTTGTAACAACACTCAGCAAAACCTCTGTATCTCTCACATTTTTCGGAATTCAGACATGCGGTAAAAAACGTCCCCTATGGAATCAAGTTTTGTATCTTTGTGCAAAATTTCAGGTAAATCGGTCAAGAAACACCGGAGAAATGGGGTACTCAAGTATACTGCCGAGCTAACTTCTCCACCCCCTACCCTCCATATACATGGGGTGGGGGTACTTTTAATAATTGCTGGTAATTACTGTTACTGTAAGCTACCAAAACTGCCACTACCATGTGATTCTGTAGTTATAAATATTTTTGAGGTTGATCAACAAAATACAATCTCTTATGGTCACCGTGCCGCATGACCTTCGCAATTACTTCCAAATCAAAGCCGAGCCAGAGACTAAATCTGTGAAAAAAAACGACTTTGAGCAACTGAAAATGTTTGCCGAATTTTTTTTGCAAGAATTCGGATGCATTTAAGAAATTAAGGAATGTGAAATTTCTTGGACATCGCTTGTGGTTGGTTTTGCTGATGCATTGCTACACCCGCACCCGTATGATTGCATTAGGCTGAGGCAGTCGCAATCTGTTGCTTTGTTTACCTTTAAAATGTAATGAAACGGTCAGTCGGTGGGCTGAGAGTCTGTCACCTCAACTGCACTACTGCATCATTCGTTTTTTATGTTTTTTTTAAATGCTTAGGCCAGGCATAATAAGTGGCCAAGGCAAACTTGATTTTGCAGCCAAAGTCTCTCCAGACCATTTTCTTATGATGCTAACGAAGAGTAGGAAAGGTCAAGTCCTTATGCATTTGTCTGTATGTCGCTAGATTAAAGTCCTAATTGCTGTAGTAATTATTTATTTTATAAGGTACACTGTTGCTAGTTGCACCCGCCTGTATACAAAAGCAGTGCCATGCCATGTGAAAACACTGCAATTTACAATATTGTTATATTGCAGGGAATGCTGCAGATGCAGAAAAAATATATATATAATATATATATCTATGGGGGTTTGGGCCCCCAGCGAGTTATGAACTCAACTCACTTCAGCATTCTATCTAATGCAAAGCAGTGCATCCTCTTTTTCAACGCTTGCTTGTACCCATCTGCACACGCACAACACACACCTTCCTTCTCCTTTTTACTTCTGCATGACCTTGAGCGAAGTGCCAACTAAAATTTCCCACAGCATACTGCCTGTTCAATATGCACGAGATGCCTAACAATCCCACTCCATAAGAACAAGCATACAAACACCAAAACCCGATAGTACTAAAGCAAACTCAGTCCAGTTCTGGCTGACGCTCTCTGCACTTAGTTGCAGCAGGAGCCCAGCTCAGTTTTCCACACACAATCAAATTTTGTGTAGGATGCTGAGCTGGACATTCCAATAATCACGCCGGGGACAATGTGACCAGTACGTGTGAATTGAACCGGTGAGAGCTAAATATTTTTCTAAATATTTTAATTCATAAATAAAATGCATGCTTTGAGCAGTGGACACGTTCACACAGCATGTGAGCAAAAGGCCTACAAAATCCATCAAGTTTTGCTTAGCAAATGAACTGAATTATATACTTGTGGCGGGTGGCATTTGAAAGCATTTTGATTTGTATATTCACTATTTTAATTACAATTTATAGATACATGGCTGTTGCTACAGCCTGGTGCATTCAGCAAAACTCTGCACTATTGGGGACTTTAGCAGTCTTGCTGATCCTTCAGGCGCCATCCTAATGGACGGGTACTCTTCTCGCCATCACCATCATTACCTACAAGTGACTTTGAAGACAACAAGAAGAAGACCACGTATAGAATAATGACAAGATTAGCACAGGAGAGTCTATGACTGATTGTGGAAATGCAATGATTTTCAGCCAATCGAATCATAAGTAGATCCCGAGTCGTCACAAAATGCAAGGATTTTTGGCTTCTCTGTCAAGGAGTTTTTATCGGAGTAGACCAATAAGGGATGGCAAGGTGATAGAGTTAAAAATTTGAACTAATCACAACAATAAATATAAAAAATGAATGTCCTCCTCACATACAGAGGTGGCTCTACCTTGTAGTAAAGTGAATTGGTTTTACCTTGTGAGATTACTATCTTTCTACTGGATCTTAAATGCAGATTTTTCTGTATCCTTATTATCCTTTTTATCTGTATCCTTATAGAAGTATTATTCAAAAAATATGTACGACTGACATAGAATCCCAAGATGAGTTTTTTATTTGGAAAAAACCAATGGTGAATGTGTCACTGCTAATCCGGAAGTTATTCACTTCTTGTCTGTCAAATTAGCTCATATCTTTGGAGCTGTTAAATTCTCTCACTATAAAAATACTGTGAGGTAATCCCCTGGATTTTCAAAGTGTTTTCTACGAATGAAATCCGTGTGTCACATCTCGTACTCGGTTCTGTACGATCGCTTTCTGTTCACACTGGATTCTGTGTGATTTGAGTTTGACTTAGATATTTTATTTTGGCGTCTGAATAAATATCAACTGATTGTCGAGTGGATGTGCGGAAGACCAAATAAAGAATAATGTCAAGATAACAGGAGAGTCTCCAACTGATTATGAAAATGCAATGATTTTTAGTTAACCCTTTCAATAAGTCTTGAAGCCTTGTCGGAACCAACGATAACAATTATAAATATAAAAAATTAATGCCCTTGTAATGGTAAGGGAGCCTCCGAGACAGAGGCTTTCTACAAATCGCATTCCTTATGGTTATGATTGTTGCCAGTCCCAAAAAGATCACTTCATTCTAGGATTTGTGACATGGATATTGAGTTTATAGTCAATTCCATGGATGATGCATTAGGCATTAGTTGTTATAAAATTTTGTTAGTAATTTATTTACAATAGTTTATTTGAAAATTTTATCATTTCAATAAGAAATTGACAAATTTAATAAATTCTGTACTAATTTAATTGTCACGAGGCTAACACTGCAGTACTGTCTGACTTGACAGTGATCTTAAGACGTTGTTCATCCCTTGATGATCTTGATTCGAGCCATGCCATGATGTCCTCTGAAGCCCGTACAGCTAAAACGACATCATATGACGTCCAAAATGTCACTCATTGAGTTACTAAGCCCACACCGAGGAAATATACTTTCAAAATTCCAGGGAGGTCCTGGTGCTTGATGGGAATAAACAAGCAGATGACGACGCCGGCTCCAGCGTTCATCAACAAAGGGAAAATCCTGCGTAAGGTTGACACTTTGGTGCAGCTACCGTCCTCGCGGATTCGTACTCGCAGAAAGCACAAGTTAAAGAGCAAACTGGAGTTGAGTTGGTAGCAAAATTTTGCTAGTGCTTGAATTGGTTTCTTGCGAATGGTGACGCCCTGTAATGATGTCGCAGGACACAGACGGAAGCAAAAGGACAACATGTTGCTTGCATGTTGCCGCCGAGAATGTCCCGCCAGGGGAAATGTTGCTGGAAATATTACTAGAACGATTGTCTGAAATATTGCCGGAAATTTTGCTCCCATAGTGCTTTGGATACACTCGTGTCGCATTGATGATCCGTTTCATTCAAAGCAAGTTGAAAGCAGTAGGCAAGAGCATTAGGAATACATGTACAAATCAGTAAAAAATTCGGTTCATTCACATGACAAATAATCCCAGCCAAACTTATATTCCGTGTGGGAACCAGCCTGAGCTACACTCTACTGTATAAAAGATTTTTCAGTTACTGCCGGATGCTCACTTGCAAGTGCTAATATTAGACAATTCATCTACATGCTGTAAGAAACTTACGTTGGCAATTGGCTCCCGTGTTTTACCAAAACGGGTGGTGATGGTGAAAACTCCAGAGATCTCTAGACGCAATCAAATACACAAAAGGAAGGGAACGTCTATACTATCGAGTCATAAACTCGCATCAGCCTTCCAGCCAACCCAAGCTGTGTGTCTTCTTTTTTCAAGATCCAAACATTTTCTCCTGGTCTGCTCATACACACAATTTCCGTCTCCTCTTTACTTGCATTGAGCCACGCGCCAACTGAAATTTTGAGCTTGTTACATTCACATAAGTTGCCCAAAAACCCGGCTCCATCAGATCACACGCAAGCCAGAACCCAATAGCACTAAAGAAATCTCAGTGCAGTTCAGGCTGAAGCTCTCTGCACTCTTAGGTGCAGCAACAGCCCAGCTCAGTTTTCCACACGGAATCCAATTCGGTGTTGGATACTGAGCTGAACTATGCAATAATCAAGCATGGGACAAATTTTACGCCAGTGCTCGCTCAGTATTCCAAATTACAAAGTAACGAGTGGTAAAAGGTCAATTTAAAAAAAATTGGCGTTGTGGGTATCGCTATCATGGCTGCCTCTAAACTCAAGGTCCGTGCGTTTTACTTTGTAATACTACAATCAAATTGTGAAGACGAATTTAGCCTGACGTGATTGAACGCTTAAATTATCATTTTTGTTGCTTTGGTGATTATAGGAATAGCTCTTGTGACTTGGCTCTTATGCATTCTCCTTGAAAACCTGGATCAATGTGTCCGATCTTTCAGTGAAGGAAGTTGCCGAGAGACTCATGGAGCAGCAGGGTCATTGCGATAAGTCCATGGTTAGTGACTGGAGCAGGTGAGAGCTAAATATTTTTCGAAATATTGCAATCTAATAATAAATGACACACTGTGACCAATGGGTGCGTTAGCAGAACACCGGAGGCCATTGACCCCAAAAAGTTTTATTGGAGAATTAATTGAAAATTATACCCGTGAGAATTGAATGCATTTTGATTTTTGTATTCTCTGAATCTGCTTCTGATTTATAGAAACGTTTCCGTTGCTACAGCCTGCGGCATTCAGCGTAACTTTGTATCATCGGTGGCTTCAGTAGTTTTGCTGATCCTGCAGGAGCCATCGTAACTTACCGGCATTCTTCTCGCCACCACTATTATTATCAACGAGTTACTTCGAAGTCGACATACAAAAGACAACGTATAGAACATGGTAACAGAAGAGTCTCCGACTGATTGTGAAAAAGGCCACTAAAAGTGGTGATAAGGTAGAAAAGATTTGAAAATCTAAGCTGCTGATAAAAATAATAAATATAAAAAATAAAAGTTCTCCTTTCCGAGAGCGTTGGCTGGGTACTACCATTGAAATTTGGTGACAATGACGCAATGGCGTGTTGCGTCAATGACACAAGCACATGTGACTAATATACGATACACAAACATGCTGAAACTGCACAAACATCGGATTTGGATACTGAGTTGAGGTGGCTTCACACAGATATTGTGTTAACCATGGACGAACGTTCAATAGTGGAACCTTTAGTCTGGTCTTTTGTTGCGGTTTGGTTTTTACAGGGCGTATGAGTGACGAAGAAAACTCGTGTAAAAGTTAGAAAAGAGTGAATTTATTTAATACAGAGAACAAAAGAACAAATGGTGTTCACTGAAAGTAACAGTCAATAATTGACTGTTGCAACAATTATTGACTGTGAACAATTATTGTTCTCCGTACTGTTTGCAGTCGCAAAGCCAGATGATTCTTCTTGTTACAAGAGAGATGTCTTAAAACTTGGAAGACATACCCGGCTTGCCTAGCAAGCGGGTCCGAAAATAAGAAATTTCAAAAAAAATGGTTGCGTTGTAATGGGAATGAATTAATTTGTTAGTTAAATAAAGCAGCTCTTGCAACTTTTTCGTGCCGTAAAGATTATCGCAGTGGCTACTGTAATAGTTTCATTACCACGTATTCATTCTATGCTCAGCGTTACTGTGGATCAGTGATGGGAATGGGAACCTTTCCAAGTGGTAACTTTGAAATTTTTTAGGGATCATGGAAGTTTTCCACACGGCGGTACACCTGGAAAATCATGACCTGCGGAAAAACGAGTAAGAGTGAGAGAGAGACGCGTCCGATTGCTTTTAGGTGGAGATGTTTTAAGATGCTTGAGATGCTTCAAGATGCAATCAAATACACCGAGGGAAAAAAGCGTGAACTACAAAAAGTCAAACTGGCTTCAACTCTTTAGCTATGCCAATCTGTGTACCTTTTTTTAGGACTTCGGCTTCTGCACTACTGAACACACAGACACACCTTCCTGCACCTCTTTACTTCTGCATAACCTTGAGCAAAGTGCCAACTGAAATTTCCCACAGCTGATTACATGTGCAGGAAGTGCCTAACAATCCCACTGCATAAAAACAGACACACAAAAGCCAGAACCCAATAGTATTGAACAAATCTCAGTCTGGTTCAGGCTGACGCTGTCTGCACTTGTTTAAGTTGCAGCAGCAGAAGCCTAGCTGAATTTTACACATGGAATCAAATTCTTTGTGAGATGTTGAGCTGGACATTCAAAAAATCAAGCTGGGGACAACTACCGGAGCAGAGGGGTCGTCGTATCAAGTCCATGGTTTGAGAATTGCACAGGTAAGAGCTGAATATTTTTAGAAATATTGCAATCGAATAATTATTGACACACTGACCAATTGGTACATTAATTAAACATCGAAGCCAATGACGTTAAAAATTACTCAAATTTTGCTTGGCAACTGAATTGAAAATTATACTCGGTATATTTGAATGCATTTTGATTTGTGGTTTTACTGAATCTGTTTCCGATTTATAGATACATTCCCATTGCAACAGCCTGCTGCATTCAGCGTAACTTTGCAACGGAGACTGGAGAAGTCTTGCTGATCCTCCAGGAGCCATCCTCATGGACGGGCATTCTTCTCGCCATCAACATCTTTATCTACCAGTTACTTTGAAGTCAACGTGAAAAAGCTCAAGTATAGAATTATGGCAAGATAACAGGAGAGTCTCCGACTGATTGTGGAAATGTAATGACTTTGGGTTCCCTTTTCAAGGAGTTTTTAAAGCCTTATCGGAGTATGTCATTAAGTGATGGTAAGACATAAGAGAATTGAAAATCTAAACTCGTTATAACAATAACAAATATAAAATGAATGTCCTCCTCCCAGACACATTATTGATAGCCTCTTCACTGTTCTCGTTAATGCAATTAAGAATCAGATTAGGCTGTTGGGTGTGTAATATTACGTGATAGCCTTCTTCTCCTTCGCTTTTACTGGAATTAAATGTAAGTAGTTTCGGTCTAGATGAACTTTGGTTCTTCCGTAGGGTACTGCCAATAGATTACCCAATCAGAGGGTTGCTTTGTAAATTTGGTGAACGTGTGGGCGAATAATAAGTGGATGCCACGTCTCATGTGAGGAAAAACTCTGATTGATGGCGACTTGTAGTCTTTGTAGTCCACCAATTTTTTTTCCACTAGCTTTGTGTCGATTTATTCAATGTCGTAACCGTTCAGGTCGTATGGGATCTTTGATCTATATGGAAGTTGGTTGTTGTTCTCCATGTCCGTGTAGGCGTTCTGTCAACATTCGCTAACAGAATTTATTAACAAAAAAACATTCTACAGTTTAAAATGAAATTCGAAAATCAAGCTCAAAAGTTATTGAAATTTTTAACTAAACAACTTGTAATTTTAATATTTCAAATACGCTATAAAAGCGATAAGAGAAATTTCAGTGAATCAATATTTTGTTATTATTATCATTATCAATAAATGTCGTTGATTTTAACTGGGCAAGTCTATAATAACGCTTGTGCTATGTTGCTGGGAATATTGCCGGCAAGCTCTCCAGCAACATTCTCTCGCAAACATTCAAAGCATATTTTTTTACTAAAATACTGGCAATATTTCCGGCAATATACCCAAAAAAACTTGGCCTGTTAAGGTCAGTCTTCATAACCAGAAATCGGCAGGAGCCATGACTTCTCGTTCATCATCCAGTTGGTTTGATTCATTCCGTGTGGGAAACTGAGCTAGACTTTTTCTCTGAGCTGAGAGCGTCAGTCTACAAACTGGTTGCAAATTTATTGAATACTATCCGGATCCCACTTGTGTTCGTGACGAGCAGCTTGAGAGTTTTATTGCTCGAAAACTCATGTACGCGCTGTTAAAATTTCAGATGATGAGAAAAGTTCCAGATATGTCAAGACGATATCAAAAATACAAAAAGGATTGTGAATAAAACTAGTCATAAGCTCGTTAAGCAAGACCTTCAGTACATTCATGCCAGGCTGTGCGTCTTCCTTTCACACGACTTGAACCTTTGCCCTTTGTCGTCTTTTGCACACTCAACATTTCCATCTCCTCTCTCCTTGTCCATAACCTTGAGCCATGGTCACTTGGGAATAAGTTGCCCAACAATCCCACTCCATAAGAACACACTCACACTCACAAGCAAGAACATAAAATAACTGAATAAATCTTAGTCAACTTCAGACCGACGCTGCGCTGTCTGCAGTTTTAATTGCAACATAGCCCAGCTCAGTTTTACGCACGGAATCAAACTCGGTGTAGAATGCTGAGCTGGGTATTGCAATAATTAAGCTTTGGACGAATTTGATGCCAGGAGAGGGGTCAGTAATAGAAGGTAAGGAAAAATAAACGATAAATTTAAAAAATACTGGCACTATGGCTATCACTAATATACGAATGTCTCTTAAATGAAGGTTCGATCGTTTCACTTTGTAAGCAATCGTTTTATTTTTGTGGCTTTGTTGTTAATTTGAATAGCTTCTGCAGGTTGGCTCCTATGCATTCGCCTTGAAAAACTGGATTCATGTGTCAGCACTTTCAGCGAAGGAAGTTGCCATGAGATTCACGGAACAGTGGAGTCATCGTGACCAGTCCATGATTTGTGAATTGAACAGGTAAGAGCAAAAATTTCAAATTATATTACAATCGAAATATAAAGGACACGCCATGACCAATAATGGGACCAATTTGACTTGGATATTCACTAAATTTGTTTCCTATGTAAAGATACATTACTCAGTGGACTGGTACAGCCAGCTGCATTCAGCGTTACTTTGCATCGGATACTTCAATAGCCCTGCAGATCCCTCAAGGGCCATCTTAACGGAAGGGCAGCCTTCTCGCCACCACCAACATAACTAACCGGTTGTTGAAAGTCGACGCGAATAATCCCAGGCATAGAGCCATGGAAAGATAGTAGGAAAGTCTCCAATTAATTGTGTAAATTCAATGATTCTTGGATCCCCTTTGAGCGAAATTTGTAAGCCTGATCAGAGTAGGCCATTAAATGATGATAAGGTACGAAAATAAAAACTTGTAAGAACAACAATAAATATAAAAAATCAATGTCATATCCTCCTCCCAGACAGAGAGATGACTGAGGAATGTTTCGCGACTTATGCCCTAACTATACTTTCAATATCTTGATCATGAATTGATTCTGGCATGATTTGATATTGAAATTTTCATGGTGCGCCATGGCGAAGGATACAAATATTGAAAGTGTAAATCAACAAAAGCGCTTTCGCGTCAGGATCATGCCAAGAGCGCTAAAATTTAAAGTATAGTTAGGGCAAAATAAATGAGTAGAAGACGTTCAAGCCTGCTCCCACGGCTTAAGTGGTGAAGTTTGTAGTCAGTGGCTCCGTAACGTGGGGGGACAAGGGGACAGACAATGTAATCGTCCCCGCCATAAATTCTCGCAGTTAATAGGACTATTTTAATAAAGTACAGAATCGAGTGGTCTTGGAATTACTTTACCCCTAAGAACTCTTGCACAACCATCGAGCATAAAGCTAAGTTCCATCGTTGAAGTGAATTCAAACTCAACGCCGCTTGCGACAGCATTAACGATTCATATGCAACGACTCTGCTAAGCAGAAATAAATCTAAAACCAGATTCGCACTTTAGAATGAAGCAGAAGAAAAGTGCGAGCAAGACTAAAAACCTCAAAAACACCAAGAAACAATAAATCTAGCCCAAAATTACAATTCACCTAAAGAAATGCTTCGTTTTGTCTACCAAAATGTATATTCAAAAGCTCTTGATGAAATTCAACGTAGATTGGATCAAAATGGTGTTCAAAGTTACCACGAAATGAAACACGTGATTCTTTCAAACATCAACTTGAGTACGTCTGGAGGCAAGCTAACTTTGAAAACCCTTTGCATCAAGTACGAACTATCGGAGAGAAAGCTGCGATTCAACTTGAGCACTCTTAAGCATAGTGGCGAGAAATTAGACATTATTAGAGCTGTTGTTAGCTATCTCGAAGGACTGAGGCCTGAGACAAGAGTCTTGTACTTATTATTATTAGTTATTGAAGTGCGGAATTACATGATTCCATTTTAAAATAATGAAAGAACAGCTAATGACCAATCTAATCGATCAGCCAAAATAATTTCAATGCATTTGGGAAATTGTTTGCAAGCATTTGCTGAAATGAAGTTCAGAATATGGAAAGGCCGCCGCCAGGTCGATTGAGCCATAATCGATTGCCTCGTGGCGCACGTCAATCACATTGATTCTTCCCATCCACAGTCCTTCCTCCACCTTGACCTCACGACGGAGATCTCCATAGCGGCGACTCTACACTCTTATCTCCGCGCTTGACGAAGACTGATGGCCGAAACTGTTGCGCAATTTCTGGTGTGAAACTTCCAACTCACAGTATAAAGCGACGTTGATTAACTTCTTTTTATTATTACTATTATTATTAAATCACTATTAAGTCTTCTGGGCTACAACTCCTGTTTCATAGGATTATTGAAGAAAATTGCAAGATGTCTAACAAATCCCACAGAGTCAAAAATCGTTCTCAATTCGCCTGAATCTCTGTCAAAGCTTTGAATATTTTTTCCAAGCCAGTTACCTATATAAACCTTGTGACCATCGGCTTGAATTCCCCTAGGTCTTGGGTTATTCCCCAGTTCGACAAGTGTTCGATAGTTTTCGCCATTGACATCCATACTTCCGATGGTGTTTGCTCCGTAATCTGCCCAGTAAAGGACATCATTTGTTGGCTGCAGAAGTGTTATGCCTTGAAGGTAATTAAATCCAGTTGAAATTATTGTAGCGTTGCAGCCGTCCAGGTTGGCACGGACAATAAAATGTGGCATGGACCCCTGATTGCCCCAGTAGATGACACTGAAATAAAGTTTCTAGTTTAGTTCATTTGTATGCTAGGACAACTTGGTCAGCATCAATAAGTGACAAATCTTGAACATTTGCTAACCGGTTTTCAGTATCCAAGGCAATACCTGCCGGATGGTTTACTAAAGATGAATTTGAAATTACTGCAGCACAATCTTTGCCGAGTGCATTACAAACTGTGATTTCTTGAGAGAAAAACAGAGCGAAATATATATTTCCAGATGCTTCATCAACGGCAAGCATGTGAATGTAGTCGCCTATATTTGAAAAGACAAGCATTTGAGGTGGAGTTTGAAAGCTTTTAAGAATTTCTCAAACAGTAGCAACTTCAGGTTACCTGTCGGTTGGACTATAGTTTCTTTAGAGGACCCATCAAGATTAGAGCGCATTATACTTGAGTTGCCATCACCTTGAGACCAGTAAACTTTACGTAGTTTACTATTCACAGCTACAGCATATGTAGATTCGTTCGTTAAGTTTGTGGCCGCCAGGGTTTGTAAGTCCAGAGCAATGAGGCCTGTGGTAGTTGCAGCGAAAAGTCCAGTTGCACTTGACACTGGAACAATTAGTTTTTATGTGAGTAAAAAGAAGTTACAATCCTAAGTTGACATTGAAAATGCTCACCAGGAGGCTCTGTTACATCATCGCTTTCCCACGACACAGAAATCTTATTGGCTTCAACTTTAGTATTCAACTTAATCAGGACCACAGCACGTCCACTAATTCCTTTAAGTATACCTTCCGCAGACTGATGGCAAGTTCTGCGTCATAATCATAGATTTTTGAAAGCCTTGTCGTTCCAAGAAAATTTCATTTGATTTCAATTCTTACCTTACAGCTTCACTAAGAACTCCTTGAGGTGTAAGCTTTAATATCGCAAAATGGAAGTATGCGCAGTTGGAAGTTGCATCGCAGGTCAGTGCTACATCGACATTCCATCTAATATGGAAATTTTTGTTTGTATTGATCGCCCACGTTACTCTTTCTACCGTCTCAAGTTGTTCCCACTCTAAAAGACCATTCGGACTGTTGACGTAGTCCGAGTTCGTCATTGTTACCGAGCTGCTCTTGCTGTTTTCACCAAAAAACTCCCACGAGAATGCAATGGAAGCTGAAGTGTTCGGAATAATGATAATGAGTGTCTTTCCGGGGAACTCGAATGAAGATCCAATATGCGTCGAGTTTAACCTTAGATGAGTGAAGACACCCTAACTCAAATGAAACTTGCGAACACATGAAATAGTTTGCACTTACTTTGTGTAATCACTGACGTTGCAAGACGTTAGCTGACCTTCAGGATATACATTCAAGTGCAAATCATCTCCGAGATCATCCAATGTCAACCGAATATTAGCCTTGTAGTGGAGTTGAACTATCCAGAGGCAGAAAGAGTTCGAGCTTCCAGGTTTGTCTTGGTCGGATCCGTTGGGAAGACTAAAGTGACCACGTTCTCCTTCCAAAAGTCCACCGCAGGAATTCGCAAGAACTTGGTAACAGAAATGTACAATTCATATTTTAAAATTTTGAGACTGTTTGGTTGTTACAAACGAGATGCTATTTCTTGAATCGTTTAGTCACTTACCCGAATTAAAAGCGTAGAACACAAAAAATAAAACCAAGAGTGGTGATGCCATGGCAATGATTTCAAGCGTAAAGTTTTGTCAGAACTAATTCCTTGATATTGATCGTGGGAGTGCATACACGTTTGCTATTCAACAGAGCTGCAAAACAAGCACTTGAAAAAATTATATCAGGCAATTAACTCTCAAAGGTTTGCGTCACATCGTATAGTAAACATTTGAGCTTATTTGGTCTGCTCTTATTTTTAATCTTATCTGACATCAAATTAGCTCATTGTGGTGACATTTTCGCCGGAATAGCAAACTGGCATGTGGAAATCACACAAGCTCTTTTGCAAGCAGGTGCACAATAGTTGTTTTCACTGTAATTTAATCTTTGGAAATGGCAAAAGGAGATAAAAAGTGGGCCCAGCTTTTATCGATACACAGCTTGATGGACTTTAATTGTCCAGGTAAAATGTACACAACAAATGTTCAATAGAATTATGTCGATAAACTGATAAGAAGTAAACTATTTCAACGACATCAGCGTCAATGAATGGGACGACCAAAGAAAGCTGGTAAAACTGCCAACCGTTTATACTCATGCATCAAATCAGAGACTGCAAGCTTCGTGACATTTCCATTCAGGGCAGCATTCTTCCTGCCTTTTACAATGAGTGTATTCACCACGTCCAAGGTTTATTGTGAAGCACCAGCCAAAGCTACATTTAGACCAACAGCAGCCTTTGTAGCAGCCCAATTGGTGCAAATACTCTTCTGCTTTTACATAGTTGTAACCTTGAAAATCGTAGCAGAATTGGGGGTCGAAAAAAAACAGAATTTGGGTCGCCTTAATGATCATCCTCGTCAGAAATTGTTTGTAGTTTTCGATCCACAAAAGGCGAGGCGAGATTGAGCTATTGCTATCATGTTTATGTGTATCCAGCGGATGTTTAAATTTTAGATATTGACAGCATGGTAATTTATAAATATTAAAATGCAAAAAAATTGAACACTGTTTTTCGCAGTGAAACATTTTTAAAATACTTAAATTGTGTCGTAAAAATTGTCCCCCCCATGACGACGCAGCTGCCGAGGCCACTGATTAATATAGCAAGTTGCCATAAATTGATTCCGGAGGCTACTCAGAAATACCCAGGCAGTTACTTCCCGTCATTCCCAATGTAAAGGTATTTCCTATACTTGAATATTTCCTTAATTTTAATGTTCTTGTGCTTTAATATTTCCTGTGCTTTTCTATATTTCCTGTGCTTTAATATTTCCGGTACTTCAATATTTCCTTTATTTTAATATTTCCTGTTCTTTACTATTTCCTTAACTTTAATATTTCCGGTACTTCAATATTAAATTTACTTTAATGCTTCCTGTTCTTTACTATTTCCTTAAATTTAATATTCCCTGTGCTTTAATACTTCCTGTACTTTATTTGCTGTACTTTATTTCCTGTATTTTACGATTTCCTGTAAAATCTTTCAAGAAAAATACTTCCTTGTACTATCTGTTGTGAGCCTTAAGGTATTAATCGCCGAGTATAAACAAATTCTTACTACTACTCAAAGTTTTGCTCACTCCTCCTCAAAGTCTGAAGGCTTACATAAAAGTACGTCGGTGTTTGGTGCCTAGATTTTGGCAACTCTCGAAGACGATAGTGACTCTTTTTAGACCGCAAAAATGAGAAAAGCAAATACTAAACGCAAACGTATTGAGCCTGGTATAGTCAAAAAAGCACTACGAACTTTGCAAAAGCGATGCAAATCCCCTACTAGAATTTTAGGCGTACCTAAGAGAGAAATACACAAGCAAGCTGAAGTGGCATTCGATCGGATTTTTAAAATTTGTCATTGCATGTACTTGATTCCATTTACAAAAGACCCAGAGACAGGAAAGCTTATTGATGGGGGCTGGAAAAGACGATTTGTCTACAATTCAATATTGCTCTTTCGTTTTTTCAGTGTATTTCACAAGTTTAGAAGAATTGCGGCGCTGTTAAGTATAAGCCACATCGCAATTCATACATATCTGTCCTTAGGTGGTCTACTGATTGATTTCGCATCCTGCTGCTTTTCATTTGCTACAATAATAAGACCTGATGAACTGATGGACCTCGTGAATAGTTGGAAATGTGTGTCGGTCATTTTAAAAGACATGGGAGTGAAAAAAAGCACCCCCTTTAAGGATACTCGTTGTTGTATTGAGATCTTGGCTACGACCACTACGACCTTTTGTGTCTCTGCAGTTCCTGCGATAGGTTTTTTCCTTTTTCTAAATCTACCGATTTTTTGGTTCACTACTTTCAACAGCTGGGGCATCTTTCAAACGTCTTTGGCACCATTATGGATCTGGAGGGTTTTTTTCTTTCCAATAGAAATGATGCCTTATCTCGGCGCTTGTTTTGCAATGACCTTCAACGGTTTGGCTTTTGGTGTTTCTTGGACTGTCTGCAAGATTTTCGCACAAGGAAGTCGGTTTGTTACCGAAATAAATTTCAAATAAACTTCTAGTAACGCACAATATAATGCAGAAATATTCCTCTAGATTGCAGCCTGTTCGGAACCTGGTGGAAAGAAAGAGGGTAGAGAAGCTTTGTACAACCTTCGGAGTTGAAAACAGAATCGTGTGCTCTTGGCTCAAGTATTTGCTACCTCCGTCAATGTTTTCCTTATTCTCTTGTGCTATTGTCATATTGTACATTGCAATGTACATTGCAATGCATTGCTATAGCTGCCACTGCAATGCCCGTTTACTTTCGCGTGATCTTTTCTGTGTTAGGGATCCAAATCGTGGTAGTGGTGTTCCTCGTATCGGTTGACGAAGATGCAATCATTACAACAATGAATGCAGTAATGGAGCAATTATTGGACTCCCGGGCTGAATACGTTCAAGGAATGACAAAAGGACAGCGTATAAGTGCGCTGAAACGTGCAATGGCACTACAGCCGGTAAGTCATCCAATTGGAGAGTTCTGCAAATTCTCAACCGATGTGATTGTGGGTTGTTGGGAGGAAGTACTGAACCAAATTTTATTTCTTCTCTCACTCTAATGCATTCACACAATGGCAAATGCAATGAAGGTCGTGCAAGTATCCTACTTCTCTCTTTTTAATTTGACATTTTTCAGAGTAAAAATTCCCCAAAATATCACACAAAAGGCCTCTTTGCCCGACTAGTCTGTAGAAAACTTTAGCTCACGAAGCAACTCTATTCAGACTCATTGTCCAGGTAATGAAATCAAGGTTGAATCAAGAAAAACATAGGAAAACAAACAAAGTATTTTTTCAATCGGTTATCTATTCAATTATCAGTCATTTCGCAGCCATCCTGACCACGTTGACACTTAGTGTGCCAAAATTCTATCTTATCCGCATAGGTTAGTTGCAAAGGACTACTAATCACCCGTATTGGGCTCTGTTACCCGGGTTGGTATTTTGGCCCCGAAAAATCGGGGTTTTTCTGTATCGCCGGAACAAATGGACCAATTTCGACCAAATTTTTTGTGTTCGCAGTTTTTTCGTGATTTGTGATGAACTGTGCCGTCGGCTTCACAAATTCGCCAAAGCTTCCTAAAAAAAAACATGCAACTTTGGCACAAAAATGACGATAATTTCGGTGTTTATTTAAAATTTAGAACAGTGACCAACCGCTTTCCGCTCCTAGTGATTTCCTATCGAATAAAAAAAAATTCATCAAATTTGGACCATCAATGGCGGAGTTATAGTCGTTCTCGTCCAAAAAAACTCGATAAATTAGCACATTTCAATGATTTTATGCCATTTTGAAGCAAATGTGAATATGTATGGCTCCTCGAAGCCTGAAACTCTCGACTTTTAAGTCAATTTGTTTAATTATAATATATCACGAATGTTTTCACACAAATCTTTGATGAATTGAAATCAATTTAATATGCATGTAGGTTGAATACATTAAATAATTCATTCAGAAATTTAGTATAACATTGAACATCGGCTGATCCTACGTAGATACCACATTCTTGAGTGTTTTAACCTTTTTGAGTTCGGCTGCAGAAAGTGAAAATTGCATATCTGAAACTGCATTCACCCGCTCTATGGACCCTAAAATTTCTGCTGCATTGATTTCCTCTTCTTTGGGAGCTTGAGGCTATATGAAAAGATTCTTCTTCCATACTGTTTTCATGAAACTTACGACGAACGTCGCACCATCATCATCAGCGTTTCTTAAAATCTTTCCAATGTGAAATGTAGAAAGCACTTTGACCGCTACTAGTGTGCCAATTTGCGGACAAGAGTTATCTTGTGAGGACGATTTGGAGAACATATGAAAAATATCATACGATTCGGATGAAGAATACCGCCGTACGCTGACCTTTTCTGGACCCTCAATTGGTACGAAGGAATGGATCTTTTGAATTCCCTTGAGCCTACTAGCATCTTCGTAACTCTGTTCCAATTTCGCCAAATGTTCTTGCACTTTTGCAACCTTAACAAGTTTAATTTTGATACTCGTGGAGTTTTTCCATTTTTTGTTGCAGAAGAATTCCAACTGGTCAACATTTTGGATGATTTCATTTGGTTTCAAGCTTGCTAATCTGGCCTACCTTTTAATTACGGCCGTCATGGCATCGCACGTGGATTTTCCGTGCGCAGTTGCCGTGAAATGCCATTCGGCTTCAGTCTTGAAATCCACCTTGTGGTGTACAACGTTGGCAAGGTTTTTAAAATTTTTGTACTGTGCGGCGCTTCCTGCTAAAGTATTCACATAATTTTGCATAAGAAATTTTCTATATCATTTATGAGGTCAATACGTGTATAAATTAAGAGTTGTACCGTCAATGATATAATAGATTTTCTTTTAATTCGGGAAGTCCGCCTTAATCAAATCCAATGCCTCTTCTAGAAATGCATGAAAGCTGTTGGAGTTATGGTTGAGGTCATTGCTGATAACGATGTATTCCTTGAGTCATTAAAGATTAGGGTTTTATTTTAATTCGAGGAATTAATCCCCGAATTATTGGATCCCTGAAATGGATGAAGCTGGGAACACGTAGTAGCAGCCGGATCATACAAATTTGCCGGAGAAATCTTATGGGATTTAAAATGTAAAATTGTAAATGAGTTAGAGGGGACCACATGAAAATTTCAGATTTCCAGCAACTTTTAAAAATAAGATTGTTTGGCCGATGTGCGGCGTTTTGTAGATCTAAGCCATTGCATTTTTTTATAATTCTTTCGCTCAGTGACAACTTCATTGTGTTGCAGGTATCAACATTTCCTGCAACTTAAAAGCGATTTAATTGATGACGAGCTCAACTGCAATCTTGACCAGGCTATTTCCTTGGCTGCTTACAGTCTACAAGCTGAATTTGGAGATTATGAACCTGAATACCCCACAATAAAGTATTTGAGAGACTTTGCTGTATTTTTAAAGGTACGATCATACGGCGCAATTTGCTGAATACGTAGAAAATTGAAATTGCGATTTCACACCTTAGGAGCTATCAAGCGAAGTCCTTAAAAGGACTGTTTGGATTTGATTTTTTCAGTAGGGTAGTTCTTTTTCCAATAAAAATCGCTTGAATTGTCACACCAATATTAACTCTAGATTTGCAGCTCTTCTTTCACCATCAGTCCATTCACCATTACTTGAAATTCCTTCTCAAGAGCAACGCAGCATTTAGCATTTCGAACTCTTCTACTGTCGTCCAATTCCAAGTTTACTCATATCATTTATATTTAGTTTGTAGTTTTAGGCAAAACTTGGTCAAATTCTTCAAACCGGCTTCAAAATGGCATAAAATCATTGAAATGTGCTAATTTATCGAGTTTTTTGGACGAGATCAACTATAACTCAGCCATTAATGGTCCAAATTTGATGATTTTTTTAAATCGATAGGAAATCACTAGGAGCGGAAAGCGGTTGGTCACTGTTCTAAATTTTAAATAAACACCGAAATTATCGTCATTTTTGTGCCAAAGTTGCATGTTTTTTTTTAGGAAGCTTTGGCGAATTTGTGAAGCCGACGGCACAGTTCATCACAAATCACGAAAAAACTGCGAACACAAAAAATTTGGTCGAAATTGGTCCATTCGTTCCGGAGATAAAGAAAAACCCCGATTTTTCGGGGCCAAAATACCAACCCGGGTAACAGAGCCCAGTACGGGTGATTAGTAGTCCTTTGCAACTAATCTATGCGGATAAGATAGAATTTTGGCACACTAAGTGTCAACGTGGTCAGGATGGCTGCAAAATGACTTTATCTTACGTTACTTTTTGGTGTATTCTCATAAAACTGTCGCTGGAATAGCTTAGAGAAAGGAGGTTTTACACTTTCAAACGTAAATAACTTTCCGAGTGTAAATACTGGGACATAATTCTGAAACCACAGCATTGAGTTGGTTGTTTCATGTAGTTTTCAACTGGCTGAGAAATTTCATTTCTTAGAAAAAAGTCCGCTGTGAGCATGGTTTTTAAAGCCTTTTTAGTCTTTTGTTTATTTCGATTTCTATAACCCCTAAAGTAATTTATAACAAATAAAACAGCTGTGCCACTTTCAATGGCCATGAAATACTACCAAATATGACGAAACAATGTTTGCCTCATAAATATATCTGCAAAACGCTTTTTCAGCAAATCTGTAACAGCATCGGCTCTCAGCTCCTCCGGCAAGCTTATGGACTCTTTTTCTACCGTTTCCGTTGTCCTCAGAAAAACACAGGCAGCAGGTAAAAGCTACTACTATTTAGGTAAACCCAAACCAAAGGTGGCGACGTTTTCATTCTTGTTAATTTAACAGTAAGAACATATTGTGTGCGATAGAAAAAACTTATGGCGACTGAGGTCGCTAGTTTTTCCTACTGCATGCAGGGTAACTGGTATTGTGTACGGAAGAAAATTTTGTTATGCAGTGCGAGATCTTCACGAATTAGGTCGCCTTGGATTGAAAAGGCGGAGGGATTGGTTCAAGATTTGGGTCTATACGATCATGGTAGTGCAAAGTGCCATCCATTTGTCATTCTGGGCTCGAACTGTGGTGGAACACACTGATCCGACTGTAAACTACCGTGATATGATGGCATTGTCTCGCTTTTGGTCCTGCATTTGGGAACCTTTGGTGACGGTCAACGCTGCAAGAGCGTTGATAAACCCCACATTTTGTGAGCTAGTGGCCTCATGGGTTGTTTTATGTGTGGGATTGGAAATGAAAACGGCGCACAAGGCAGTGTTTGAACTTCTTATTGCCTCTGTTAAACGGAACTCTCTAAGGGCAACGAATCGAGGTGACTTAGCCATGGGTTTATTTGAGCACTTGCAAATACTAAAAATTGCGTTCCAAGTTATGTGGAAAAGCGATTGGAGTTTACACGCTCGTAATTATCATGCTCGACATCGTCTCTTTGACCTATGGCATCTATGTTGTAATTTGGCCTCTCGACATTGTGATCGGGTTCGTAGAAATTTGTTGTGCAATTGTAATGGCTTTGCTGCCGGTATTTCTTGGACAAGCGATTGAGAGTCAGGTTAGATAACAAAAACTATTTTAAGTATACTCAACGATGTTTGATTAAAAATTTCATAGCTTCAAACTAATTTTTGTAATGTTTCCAGGTAAAGACAAAGCGCGAAGAACTCAAAAAGGCGCTTGTACCCTGCAATTTAGTATTGCATTGTTCAGACAGTCCAAGGTGATATAAACTTTATTGCTTCTTAAATCCGACGTTCGATTGACTCAAACCGACTCTTTGCTTGTAACAGTTGTTTCTGGTCGCAAACCATGCAGCGGAATGGAACTGGAGTCTGACTGCAGGGTTTTTCTTCAAGGTCAACTTGTATTGTGTTGCCAGGGTAACCTTGCCTTGCTTGTTTACTGAAATGCTTTAGAATGATTCAGCTTTGGTGTAATTTTCCGTCTTAAAGGTCATTTTGACGTTTTTCAGATGATAGGCGCCTTGACAACTTACACAGTATTCATGGTTCAGCTTCAACTTTCAGAAGACGCATCCAAGCGTTGCAAGTTGTAGTAATAGCACCATGAACTTAAGAAACACTTTTAGATGCAAAATAAAAGCAGACTGACTACTAAAAACTTTTGTCAACCTTTACTTTTTCAGCAGCGACGAACTCTTAGCCAATTCTACGTCAGCCTGCATACCCAAAGCTTCTCACATCATGGATTAATGGCCCTCAAAGCGCTCTTGCTTGGTCCCGACTTGAGCAATGATTTTATGGGATTGCCAATGGAGCAAAAGGTAGCCGCAAGTGATTTATTCAAGTTTAACAAAACTATTTCAACAACATAGGCGTCAACGAATGGGATCAACAAAAGAAGCTTCCAACAAGTGTCAACTATTTATGCTTATGAATGAACTCAGTCAGAGACTGCATGCTCCGTGACATTTCCATTCAGGGCAGCAGTCTTCCTGCTTTGTACAGCGAGCGTATTCTCCGCGTCCAGGGCTTTTTGTGTAGCACCAGCCAAAGCCACATTTAGACCAACAGTAGCTTTTGTAGCAGCCAAATCCCTTAAAATACTCTTCTGCTTGTACGTAGTTGTATTCTTCAAAATGGTAGCTCAATCGGTCATACCGATCCAGCTCGC
>JAQIWI010000483.1:0-30653 GCA_034698825.1 Deuterosminthurus bicinctus | reverse complement strand
CCTACCTTACACGCCATAAGGGCTTATCATAGTAGGTCAATACAGATAACTATAGAAAAGGAGGGAGTGTGTTACAAGTGGAACGTGGACATCCTACGTGTGCTAAGTCTTGTTAGCTCACGAGTATCGAGGAATCCCGGTGGAACTCTACACAAAGTTTTTCCCCTAAGTTCATTCCTAAAAAGGAGCATACGTTATAATTTAACTCAAATATGACATACCCTAACCCCAAAATGCCACTTTACTAGTGTACTGACCTGGTAGAACTGCCTTTTATTTATTCCTTTTTTAAGAATCTACAAGAGTTCCCGCTCTTTGACGTCTGAGGCCTGCTGTGAGAAAAAAGCTGGATGTGAGGTAAATTCTAACTTTAAAGCATCGATCATTATATGTAGTTATATTAATTTCGAGAACGACGAAACAAAGTAAGTTGAGGACGACTTGCTCCGTTGACCTGAAAAGAGATTCAATGGAAAGTTTGCTATGGTGGAAAGAGTAAACTTTTCTGCGGTTTCCGCGAGCAAGCGAGCGAACTCAGTTTTTTAAACGGAATTAATATATTATAGCTTTGCGGAAGTGCTGGAAACCGTTGAGTATTCTTATGTAGTGGTACTCTTCTCGTCAGTTCTTGCGTCTTTTGCCGCATGGGTATGGATGTGGGTCGTAATTTGGAGAAATCGTATTTATAACTAGCATCAACTAGAATAGTGCGCACCATGTATGGTTAATACCAAGCTACTAGTACAGTGAGGCAGAGAGACAGCACACAAGCACATTATAAAACTTACACAGGCCAAATGACCACTTGTGCTTCTTCTGTCCATTCCCGTCTATATTATCTCCATTTCAAGAGCCACTTTATTAGCTTTAGCCCTAGATAGCCCATTCGAATGCACGAAGTAGAGAAAGAGAGAATTTGACCGGAATGTGGGAGGGATAAAATAGGAGCAGGAGGACTCGGGAAGAGCGTGAAGAGTTGCTCATGGTGTCCTCAGGATCCGATGGCCACGGTCGTTGGCAAGAATATTGTGACATTGCAATAACACATGCTTGGCTAAATTGCACTCGGGACTGGGTTATATGAGTCTAAAACAGAGGCCTTCACGCCATTAAGTCAAGAACCGATGAAAAGGAAATTACACTTTATTGCCTTTCCCATCCCTGCTGCGCGCCTTCTCCTCGTAGAAGAGAAATCCCATCTCTATATACTCTCTCATATGAACATCGCGGCCTATTCAAACTTTTAGAACATAATCCAATTCAATGCTACAAAATTCACAACAATGCACATTCCATCACTTTCACTTACAACAACTTTGAAATAATGTAACAGTCAACGCTACAGACAGGATGACGTGAATCTTCGAGGGTATAAAAACATTTTTCTTGAATATCACCATTCTGGCAGGGGCAAGTCTTGAGAATAATAACTTGGAAGGGAAAAATGCTGGTTACGAAGGCAGAGAGAAAGGTCTGGTTGTGACATAAAGGTGAAGATGATTATTATTACGAGGCTATACTTTGGTGAGCGCAACCAAGGCTGACACGCTAACAAAAGGCGCAAGTACTGATCACGGTACACACGCACGTTGTATTGAACAAGAAAGAAGAAGCTGTATGTATGACTTTCTTTTGCCTCACACCCAGCACAGGAGCAGGGAGGGGAGACAAGTAAAACACTTATTACCATAGTAAAGGATTTCCCTTCGACATGTGAAACGCACTAGATGGGATCATTCATGGGTAAATATTACTACTCTCTCTCTCTCTCTCTGTCTCCACAAAATGCCTGTGTGGTGAATAGCGGAGAAGAAGAGGATTCGGAGAAAGTATGCGCTTACACGGTGAAATCATTTTACTGCATAGCTGAAAAATTAGGGGAGAAGCAGTCTGTGTGGCTGATACTAAAATATCGCAGTACAAAGGAGCTTTTTGATCCTATGTTATACGTTTCTTTTCCTTCTGTATAGAGTCAAAATGAGGGGTGAATGCCGCCGTTTATCTACTTCACAGATGGACAGAAAATCCATGCTATTTACTGTACCTTTTAATGTCAACACATACAGGAGACTCCTTTTACACTCATATTACATCTCCGTAGCACTGCATTTGCTCAGACAGCGCATGCCTACATGTGCGTGCTTAAAGTGCAAGATCACAGGAGCGCTGTAACACCCCCACTGAGCATTTATTCATGCACAAGTTTCCCACCTAATGACAATTTATTAGAGCTTTCGTGCATGGATCGTCAAGCCCATACATGCGTGTGCATCAGTAAACTCGTGCAGCTAACTCATTACTATTACTTGGCTCAAACTTACTGATAAATGAAGGAATATCCTCAAGCCCCTAATATGATGTTGCTCCTTTGATAACATCTTTCTGTCCAACTCGTAATTGAATCCACGCAACAGTCTTTCGGTCTTTAGACGTACGTATCACTCTATGCATCATACTACATATTACTCATGTACTACATATATTTCGCGTTTTATCTTTCTAACACCTCTCCCCTCCCTTCTCTTCCATATCATAATCCATGCATATTAAAGGGAATGCTGTGGGCCAGGGCTAGCTTGAAAAAAACTAATTTACACCGTTATCTGACATCCACACACACTAATCCTCATGACGGTATGCACACATTTATTACTTGGACCGCAAATTACGAAGAAACCCTCACGTAATGTTCCACCATATTTCATCCTATGCATACTTATTACCTACAGTGTATTTCCTGTCTTAAATGAGAACACACTAGAGAGAATGTGTGTCCATGTCTGTGTGCTTGTTCCCCTGAGAATTTCAACTCTGTCAAGGCTTCACAAATAGCTGTTACATAGACACTTACACACACATGCGGCCTGCAACGTACAAACACAACTCCTATCCATAAGTTAAATTAATTATTACCACCAGTATCCAAGTCAAGTATGTCGGATAGTTAACAAGGCAGGCGGCCATCACGCTGGGGAAATACAAAAGACGCTCCATCAGTTACGTGGACACAAGAAGAAAGTTGATAAGCAACTTGAAGTACTTGGCTCGGTCATGTGAACATTTAGTCGCAGATAAAATCATATCCTACGCTACTGTGTCAGTCTCATGGCAACATCCTCGCCTACATGAATTAAGGGTCTCGGTATATAGTCTTTTGTTTACATCTAGGTCCCAACAGAAATACACAAAAACCGCCCTTGAGTGTTGGGTCGAAAGATCCAAAGAACGGTCACGAAACGCGTACGGAAGACGGTGTGAAAATTTGTGACCAGCAAAAACAAAGCACGTCACTGATTAAACAAAGGGAGTCTAATGCACAAACTCACACTTACGCACAGATATAGGGATTTAGAACACACAGTGCTTGACTATCTCCTTTGTAGTTGTGTAATGGCAGCGCTGGTCGCAGTGTACAATTACAATCAGTGCCAACCTGGATTCAGTCCATGTTTCTTCCCGGTACATGCAGTGTACATCCTCATTGAGATCTACATAGTCATAGTTCAGACTAGCCGTCAAAACTAGCTAGGAATTCGGAATGTGTGTAAAACATTCTCTTCCACCAGACAAACACCCTGTAGTGTTACTCTCTTCAGGAAAAAGGTAATGCGAAATACGAGTAACACGTTCGAAGCTTCGTCTGGTTTGTCTTGATGAGAAAGCGGTAAACTTCTCTCTCTTTCTGTCACTTTCTCTTTCCGTATTAGAGTATTCCTTGCCATGTTATTAATCTTTGCACACGCACGCATATCCCATCATGCTTGGCCAACTGTTGTACACGCAATAGAACTATAGTTTCACTGATAAATACCGCCACGACTCACATATTTGCTTCCGTACACAAGGCTAAATATTTACCACGGAGCATTGTGATGTAAACAAGGACTGAAATGGGTGAACGAAGGCAGCCCGTTCCGTGCCTATTTATGTTTCCTTCAATATAACATAGACTTGTACTGACGCAGACGGAAGGAATTCCACCTGTAAACGCCTGCACTGCACCCTGGGGTATGCAAATTGGAAACGTATCCCTCTTCAATATTCACGTGGTGAAATAAAGAGCTGTTGTAAAACTTTCGTCTCCTCCACCTTTCAGTCAAGCTTTTAGGAGTGGTGATAGCAAATGTCAAGTCAGCTCTCAACACTCACCGCAGCTATATACGAATGAGATTTCCACGGAGTCGAAGAGCAAAAGAGTGATGTGGATTTCCCAGAAGAGGCATAATACTAGTAGCAGAAATCATTTCTCTCATTCTCCCCAACTGACAGGAGAAAGAGAGCGACAGAGGGAAATATTGCAAATATTCAAGCCAACTAAAAGGTAACACACCCTGCCACCGAGAATAGCCGTTCTTAGTGTATATATTAGGCCCACGTTGCTCCCGGAATTTTCCAATTTCTTCTTCCTCACTCTTCAGAGAGTCAGTGTGGAAAATACCCTGCAGGGATTCTTCTCGTCAACATGGAAGCATCAAATGTGCCGCTCCAGTCTTCCCTCTGTGACCTACTCCTACACTGTTTTAAATTCTTCTTTGCCGTACATAGTACGTAGTCGTCTGAAGTTAGTGACATTTCTATGGCAAGGAGTTTCTTTCTTGCACGTATAAGGTAGGAAAAAGAGTTTACACATTACGTAAACGGTTGACAGAAAGGGTGTACTCAGCCGGCGTGATCATTCTCCCTTCGATAAATTCCGTCAAGCATAACACCAAGGTGATTTCCTTTGTGAATTCTACACACCTTTGTTTATCCATCTGAATATCCTTCTGCAATTGTTTCAAAAAACTGAAAGGAACTTCTAGACCAAATTACACTTCATGCTTAGTGCTGTAGCTCGAGGGCTGAAATAAAATCAAAAGGTCTGGATACATGAATGCGTGTACAAGTGCGTGAATGTTTCTATACTTTATCATAAATGGTATCATTTATCTTTACGCCAACATAATGTTGGATACCATGGTAGCAAGAGGGTAGAAATTGCAATCGAGGATTGCCCATAGGCCACGTAGAACTGATGGAAGCAGGATGAGGAATCAGGTAAAGCCCATTACTCACTTGGATGGGCAGGAGGGCTGGAGGAAACACATGTAGGACTATTTCACTACTGCATCCTTATTGTTGTTTTCTCTTCGCTGCCACAAATTTCATCATAATGTGAAGGGGATGTGCAGCGAGGAACCAGAGGAAGGAGGAAGGAAAATTAAGGATGATAACTTTCCTTTAGATATAGCATGGCAGGACTGCTGCGCCTGCTTCCTAAGTTCTTTACGTTCGTGGCGAGACCCCATCCCATCTTTATGCTTTCAATAACATGCAAGCAAGCTCCACCTGTGCTGATGGTTGTGTGAGAAATAATGGGATAGAGGAAGAACGGATTCCTTTCAATCTCATCATGGAACTTGTTCTAAACCTATCGATGTGAATCGAATAAAACAATAGACAAGGAGTCAAGTACGAAGCATAAGGCAGATGGAGGAGAGTGAGTGAGTGGAGAAGAAGGTTGGCTGCAGGCAATGGCATGAGAGTTAAGACGTAAGGAGCAGAAGAAAAGTGCAGCCATGAGAACTCCCACCAATTTTAGTTCCAGTGCCAGTATTGAATCTCTCTATCTCTCTTTTCACCCTTCTATTTGTTACATGCAGGCACTTACACAAGCTACTGCTACAAGTACATTTATGCGCTTCCCCAAAGACATAAGGGCACTTATCACACTAAAGCTGTAGCAAACGCAGTCGTAGATTTCTCACAAAATTCAAGCCAGGAAAGATATTATTGATAAAATATGTGATAGAATTCAAATAACTTTACGCATCCCACTCCTACTTCTCCAGCAAGACCGAGCCTACATAAATGTAATCAGAAGCAGAATATGTGAAGAAAAAAGGCATTTAGAGATCACATCTATGATAAGTCTGACAGTCAAATCAGTGAAAATTGTGCACATGGACAGCGTGGAAGAGTAAAGTATGAAATTCCGTCGAAATGCTCCCACCGTAAGGGAACCAGCAGACGTGTATATTGACTCACTGTCAAGCTCTTTGCAATAAAGTTACAACTGCCAGATATGAGACAGAGATTTTCTGTGTGAATGCAGAGCTACTCCTTAGAACAACGACGACCACGATGACTTCTACACACTGCTGCTTGCATAAAATCATGCCCCAAGCAACTTGCTATTTTTCTTTGGCTCCTACTTGTTTCGGATGATGCATCGGTTTCTTATATCCACGCTCCCCGTGAATTTCTTTCCCCATTCAATTGAAAGTCAAAGTTGACTTTCCTCAGAGGCAAAAAATCTCAAGGATGAAAAGTCTATATTCATCTAGCACTGACAAAAATACAGTCTTCATAATAACGAATGGATTTGCATGCATTGCGATATCCTTCCTAGCTGTTGGCAAAGTACGAGCTATGCTCTTGGTAAGGGTAAACTCATGCAATAATGTGCCACATTTAAGAAAGGAGCATTCATTAAGCAGCTTGCTTGGCAGGAATCAAGAAGGATATAAGGATTAATGATGTCGCCTTGCGAACAATTCATATATCCATGAAACGCTGGGCACTACTCACTATTCTTTAGAATGGCACCACGATTTATCCTGCCAACATGCAGAGAACAAGAAAGGGAAATGGAAGAGTAACAACGGCGGCTATCAAATTCCCGCCGCAGCAACCGACACGGGAGCTACAGGTTTATGCTTATAAATTATTAGACGCAATTTGTCTACTTCCCAGGGAACAGCTTTAGCTCAGCCACCGGCGGCAGCAGCAGCATTTGTAGCGGCTTATGCCTGTAGGGTTTTAATTTTAACCGCTGCCTTCTTCCTTTCCCGTCTTCAATACTTAGCGGCATTTATCAAGTTAGACATTCTTTGTTTACTCAGCTGGCCTCCTTGCCTGTCTTTCTCTCGCCCAGGTGCATCTGCTAAATGATGAATAAATGATTAAGACGGACCTCCTGTATAACTTCCCGGATGCACGTTAAGTTTTGTTGTCCCTATGTGGAAGTCGGAGTACTATAGGTGAGACTTCCATGTAGGAATTATTTGCAGCCTCGTATAATTTTACTGAACGCAGAACCTGGTACGCACACAAGGGTAAACCGCAAATTAAGTTCGCTTTCTCTGTTGATGAGAAATCTCTGCAATTATCATGGCTACAGGAGAGAATACACCGGACTGCTTTCTTGAGCAAGAACACAACTCGTAGTTTGGCAACAAAGATGGGGAAAGGACGTTTGAAATTACTCCGAGACGCATTATAATTATTCCAGTCATTGTTGTGGTGGAGTTTATACATACAGAGCTGTCTCCCCGAGAGGAACAAGATAATACCGCATCGTCCCTTTTATCCCTCAATATGGCTCTTTGCCATTTTCCTCACACTCACATCCCTTTATTTTCCCTCTTCAATTATCATCATCCTTCAGGAAGAAACACGAAACTGAACCAGATATAACATGATCTGCTTGACAACTATCAATAGCGCTACAACTATCATCGCCCGTCACTATGGTGAATGAGAGAATTCGATGTTCATTGAACTCAGAAGAAACAACTTTTTCACATGTCTCTCCTATTCTTTCACTACCTCTCTCTGTCTCAAGCACAAATACACACACATTCCATACAACTGATATTGGCTAAAAGAAGTGATACTATAAATGACGATGTATCTTGATTTTCTCAAGAATTCCTCGGAAATAACATGTTGGCGAGATATTTTGGATGTTCTGCTATCAAAGCGGAAGATCATGTGGGATCCGGTTCGATCTGTCACGTCCTGCTGAAAGCATAAAAATCGTAAGAAACGATAAGCATGTTTCAACTCTCACAGTACCATCCTCCTTCTGTCAGACTTGTATCCGCTCACATTTGAGCCTCCCTTCACCTCAGTACTCTTCCGGCCGCCGGCGTTTCACAGAATGGGAACATCTAAAGAGGAGAAAAAGGTGAGAAATCCTTATCTCTTTCCCTTGTAACATCGATGCAGAGAGACAGACTCGATGGTGCATGGCACGTCCAGACTTTCTCCATCCTGACAAACTGAATTCTCACAGTATCTTCTATTCCATTCTTTTTTCTTTCTTTTCCCCCAAGCTCCTTTTCTGTTTCAACAATTTTCTCTATCAGGATTCATGAAAGGAAACGGGTTGAACTTTCAAGGTTAAAGTGCTATTAGCCTTGTTCATAGTATCACTTCCCGCGCTATACATTCAAAGATCAAGCGACTTTCAGCATCACTTCTTCTTTTCGCTCGCTCAGACTTTGCATTGCGCGACGATTTTCGCGCGAGGTTCGTTTTCATTTTCTTCTTCCTTTCCTCTTCACTTACTTATGCGTTTCATACTCACCTCATTTTCACTTCCCTCAAACGTTGAACCAGTTCAATTTTTGGCGCGTTTTCATACTTTACACATAAAGTGAGGAGAAGTGATGCAGGGAGTATGAATTAAATCAAGTTATTCGTTGATTAAGAGTAAATGAACGCGAAGTTATAGCAACGCACGAAGAAGACTATGAACAAAGCCATTGAATTGAAATAACAATAGAAATGGTTTCATCTTTGGACTGTTTACTACCACTTGCATAGCTACCATCTGCTCACTCAGAAATGTGGGTCAAAAGGAAGCAATCGTAGCTACTCAGTATGCTTGATGGAGCAACGCAAATGTACCTCAGTTTGTACTTATTCACTAAATGCACAATTTAGAGTGTGTAGAAGAGCAAATGGAGGGCTTCAAAAATATGAACGGAAAGGAAGATGAGTGAATAAACAGTTTCACCCAGCCGCTTAGTGCACAAATAAATTGCAACATAGATGAATATTTTCTAAAGTAAATTTATAGATTCCAGTTGGAGTGGTTAAGAGGTAAAGATCATGAAGAGTGCCCTTGTAAAGACTCAATTTTGAAACTTGTGTCTGCTTTGGTACTGCTATTGGATTACATCATGAATCCTTCCCATTCCTTTTAGTCCCATTCTCGTCTCCTACATCATGTGTGAAAGAATGATGGTAGGTATATAGCAACATTGAGTATGGCTGACGAAGAGAAAGTCGTCGTCTAGGACGACGACGGCTTGCAGAAGTCAATGCTTTCTCTTTATTTCCATTCCATCAACTCAGCCCAAAAATTCGGCTGCTCTAGTGGAAACTGGGAGGAAAAGCTATTCCCACGCACACACAGACCATCTTTTTCTCCTTTGAAGCACAAGTATAAATGCTCCTATCTCCCAATGCACTATGGCTCCTCCATCTGCTCTGACATCCCATATTTGTTCCGTACACTCATGATTCACACACATAACTTCACTTGTACATTTTCAAAATCATACAACGACTTGGCCAAAGTCAGGCGAAAGCTTCGTGTAATATTTTTGCTCGGGAAAAAACATTTTTCCTTCCTGCGATGGTGTTTGCAGTACTTTGAGTGTAATACAAATGTATAGTAGTAAAGACAGCTTCGTTGTGCACGTGGATGTACAATACGCGAGTGAATGAATACGCACGTTGCTGCTCTTTACTCAATACCCCCGCATACATAAGCCACTTACCAGACTGGCTCTTGTTGCTTAATTTCACAACAGCAACATGATTATACTCACCTCGAAGATTATGAGTCTGTCAGAGTGCTAATTGCTACTTCCTCATTTCCATATGAAATAATTTATGAGCAGACTAATCTATCTAATTTTTAACCTAGAAAGGTGATAAAAGCATTGCCAGCATCATATATTATAGCAACATGTAAAATTTAAAACTATTGTTGTCTAAAGCAACGCAATAATTTCATGACTAAATCCCACTGGTAGCCCATTTCCTACATTAGTTCTAGTAGCGGACAAAGCCTACACGATATGAACTTAATTTGCCCCCAGAGAAGAGTCATAAAGGGATATAAATCAGACTTACATTATATCATCCTCTCTGCTATACTTCTCATTGTAGCTTCTTCGAAGACACCCTTCAGCTTCTTACATATTTAACAAGAACATAAAGCTGGACATTGCTTTGACTTTGAATGCACCTATTTTTTAGTATCATAAAGTTTATTTAAAATCTCTGCTTCTTATCATGATTTCTCTATTAAATCCCTCAGCAAACTCAATGCCGCACAACATTTCCGGTCTCCCACGGTTTTGAAAAGTCAGTCTGTATATTTATTGCTGGGTAAGGCAGAGGTTGAAGAAAGAGAGAGGTTTTATAGCAGCTCTATTGCCTTTGCATTATATTAGGCCAGGAGCAAGTTACTACATGGACCCAACCTCAACTTAAACTTTGGAAGTGGTTGTTTGTAGTGAGGCAGTAAAAGTGATCCGTTATAATCATATAGGCCAAAGGGCATGAATAATCAGTGTTTGCCAGGGACCTATAGTGCATTTTGTGTGTCTGGATTGTCAGTGACAGTGTGAAAGAGAAGGATGTCGTCGGAGGAAACTGCCAGTACTGCAAGAGGGCGTGAGATAGACGCTCAAGTAATGTATGCTCCAAAGCGGATAGGAAGGCTAATTTACGACATGCCAAGGGTCAAATGCTCATTCTCTCTCTCTCTCTGCCGAACGAATGATAAAGGGAACGAAGTGGCATGCAGGAGCGGTAGCGATGAAACGTGCCTTTGTAGCTGGAAGTCCGACGCGGAGGGGCAAGAGAGAGAAAGAGAGAGTACATAACCCTTGGACGACAGGTTTACTCAAGTTGATAAGGGATGATGACATGATGTGACGACATTGCTGGAAAGAGGAGGCAAACATACGAGGCTCCACTCTAATGTGAATAAACAAAGAAGCTGGCAGGCGAATATGGACTGGATCGTTTGTACAATAATTATTACGTGTCAGTTCCAACAAGCCAGTCAACTCCTGAGCCATGAGTCATTAGATAGCTTGATGATGTGAGGGAGAGAATGGAGAAGGATCATAAAAATTCATGCACTGTCGTAACAGTTAATTTAAATATATCTCGATGGACTCCAGTCATGCATCCTACTCACATCCCCCCTCACATGCAATACACACTACGCAGACCCCCGGGACAGTACTTCATTATGCAGTCATTTGTTGATCCTTGTCATAACAAATTTCCAAAGTGCAAACGTTAATTTGCTTACTGACTTAAATCAATCATCAGTGACTCTCCATTATCTCCTTCTTTCAATGAGTCTGAAGAGAACAACAAATGTCACATCCTAACATATGGGACGACATGATAAACTTGACAATCAATCCACACCGCATGTATAATTATTCCCTAAACGTGTATGCAGCCTCTCTGGTGACTAAATTCCATATGAGCGTTCACGCATAATAATATTCATAGGAAATTCGAGCCGCACTGTCAGCACGAAGTGTATGTCTGTACAAAGTGGATGAATATTCTGAACTCACCAGGCCATATGTTTCCCTTTCAGTATCACCTGTGAAGCTTGTGGTGAAGTCAAAACCCTGCCATGCTAACACACATAAAACCCTGCTCACTTACGCCACAGCCAACAGAATCTATGAATATTCAAATACATTACTCAGGATTTTTCAGCCTCTTATTGCTAAACTTTTATGACCTACAATAGTCCTTTTACTCAATGCTTTCCCTTACCTTTGCTGTGTACTGTAGTAGCGGCAAAGACTAGAACTGCTCGCCAACTTATCCGGAAACTTGGAGAGGCACCTGAAAAATGAAGAAAAAATTTCATAAGCCATTCAATTTGCGTCCATGTGCCAGTTGCCATCCATATTGGATATAGTTTTATGTAGACAGCGTAAAAGAGCAGCCAAATAGCTTCATTTGGAGGCAGCAGGAGCAGCGTTATCGTTGGCAGATTGCTTGCTTGCTGGCTGCTTGGCTTCTACACAAACCATCGAGAATGAGAGTACTAGAGGGAACGAACGTAGAAAGGACGGCTGCGGACGCAATAACATGGAGATAATCGATCCCTCGTGTTATCACTTCAAACCAGAGAGCCATCTCGTGTTGTTTTGTAAACAGGCCTCAAATCTATTTCTAAAGCTTCATTTCTTTTCACACATACGCAAGCAGACAGGCACGTCTGACTATTGGGCTCCTTAAATTCATCACATCGAATTGTACTGAACAGGCTGAGGCCACTGTGGACTTTTCTCAACCTTACTCGTTTACACACACACACACACACATCCAAGTGAATCCAATGCCGAGTTCAACTGGTAGTAAAGATAAACCGTCCTCGTCGCTGAACCTTCTACAGCTCATTCCTCCCTAAATCCCTGGCACAAGAAGTACTGACTAAGTATGTGCCAGCTTCTGTTCGACTTTATTAAACAAGATAAATCTGTCTGGATTAACCAAGACCAAAACGTCAATATATTCACTGTTTCACAAACAAAAACCTAGAGTTCCTATAGTACATAAACACACACTGTTACCAAGCGCTCCCACTTTACCTTCGTTAAACCAAGACAGTTTGGTCAGCAAAATATCTTCCATTTCATTCCCCTTAAACCCTCATAGACACGAGACTGCGGTGAGCAGAGGAAAAGCCGGCAAATAAATCTACAATGCTTTTTTCAGCCGTTAGAATTCTACAACGCACTTCACTCCCGACCTCACAAAAGCACAGCTACAGTAGCACCTTCTAGACAGGAGCTGGAAATTCAGCAGTTGCTGCGCAGCTGTAGCACTGCAGTGGAAAAATGTTCGGATAATCAGCATTCCTTCCAGTGCGCCCACCGACTTGCTTTATGAGCGTTGGCAAAATCCTGTTCCGTCTCCGCATTTTCCCCTCACAGGCAAAATAACAAGCCCATTCTGCATGCAGAATTGTTACGATCATCAAGGCAGGTGGGGCGGGCAAAGTTTGATGAAAGAAATGATTAAATTTATTATAAAAAATGAAGAAGGGAGGTAGGCCAGGGTCTGCAGGATCCAGTGAGGCTTGCCTATCGGTAGACAGGTATAGCCCTGCGTTACACAATATCCATTAAATTTTGTAGACTTTAAAGGCGTGGAGAAGAAGGAGGACCATTCTGCTCTTGTGAGACGTAGAAGGTCCCCTAATTATCGCCTCACGTTGTCACTGTCACAGTGGCTGCTGAGGGTGACCGTCTGGGGAAGGAGTATACATATAAGTACACATGCATAAAACGAGACGAAATTCAACATAGCTTGCTCTGGGTTGAATAGGAAAGGAGAGGAGTGGGAAGAGCTGAGGAGGAAAGAAGGGAAGGAGGGCGCTTGAGAGAGCTAACAAGTTGTTCCTTTTTCTATCTCGCTCGAGAGGCTGTAGGAAAACGGTTTGTGTGCGTTTAACGAGAAAAATTCAGAGGACCATGTTGCTCTCAAGAGCTTTTCCTCCTCCGCAAGTCTGCAGGGAGGAGAAGCAGACAGAATAATTGGTTACCAAATAATCGGACAATTGTCTCTGGAATGAATTTGAAGAGTTGAAGATTAATTCAATGAATTGCATTAAGACGCCAAAGTTGTGAAAGGTGCTCATGCGTGTAAGCCGGAAGAGTGTTCATTGAATTTTAAATCTAGTTCTCTCTCATCCCCTCTAGTTCTTTCTTCGTCATATTTCACAATGCTGGAGGGAGAGAGACAGTGAAGAGACTGCCATATCATACGCATACAGCCAACAAACTACAGTGTGTGCTTCAACATGATCCGCCTCAATTTACAAAGGCGAATCTCGTTCCCTTCCTGCCTTCTCTTGCCTACTGGCGAACACGAAACTTCTGACACTTTTGGCATAGGCATGAGTGCAGCAACCTTTATAAGACAAAGACCTCAGCAGGGCTTTTCCCTTCAAGCATCAGGGTCTAAAGTACTATTATATTCATGTACTTCCGCGTAATCCTTCTGCATAATTCCTTGCCAATGGTCAGAGCAACATTCCATTTAGCGTCCGTGCACAACATTCTACAGCACAATTAAAAGCCAGTAATATCTACCTTCGTGGGACCAAGTCAATACGGATTTATGCATGCGATAGTGTAATTAATTGGCTGCAGAAATTTTCTTTCCGGCACTAAGTCCGCTGGGTGTATGGTTGCTCGGCTTTGTAAGTCTTTCATCTCCCTCATGCCGCAACACGCTGTTATAGAAGTACTGTGAAAACTGTGCCTATTTCAGCAGTCTTCGTCATCATAGGCAGTACACTCAGATGCAACAGCGCCCCTAATAGCCACTTCCTTTGCATTCTAGTTTTTACACACCTTCCTCTCCTCACCCGTCAAGAAGCACCGACGGAAGTGAAGTTAAGAAAATGGAAGTTTTTCTGCCTTTAACTCATTAGCCCTGAATTCTCAGACGACTTGATTCCGCACAGGTGACACAAACAGAATTTAATCCTTTCAGCGATCCATAGATATGCTTTGGACTTTCTCATGCTATGAAAAACCAACGAGGTTTGGACGATAAAAATAAGCCCGTTTCAATAGAATGCAATGCCCGACACTTCAATGACACAAATATTTACATAGCCACATGCGTCTAAGTATGTACACGTTAGAGATTGCAGTGCCCGTCATTTTACACACAGATATAGTGAAATGGGCACTCTCATTTGATAAATGAGGCTGGCCATCGTGTGACCTGTCACAATCAGTCATGTATGCCGGTGTACAAAACCAGCGGCATTTACTCTCCAGAGCCTTTATTCACCGAGCAAATAGGCAGAATAGAATAAGAGGTGGAGGATCACACATGTGTGAGCATTTTCACAGCCACCAAGTTATACCAACTAATTATTCAAGTTCCTTAGGATAGTGACGAAGTCCTACGTTCACCATGCTCATGCGATTCCTGAACCTTGAGACTATGTCATATTTCCCTGCGAGGTCATCTGTCTACATTTAACAAATTATTCAGTGTGAAAATTTTTTATGCGCATGAACTTTCCCCTATACTATTTGTTAATGAGATGTGATGATGGAGACCAGAATTAATTTTAATGTGCAAAGTAGGATAAGTTCCTTCATCGTGTTGTTTGTTTGTCTGTTTCAACGATCGCTCATATAGAGCAGCAGTCCCAGTCTTTGTGGGTGCGTAGCTTCGCTAGTCTGATTTACAATTTCCATAAGGAAGCTCCGTTGGCTAGAAAGCATCATTTTGGTGGAATGGAGCCAGCGTGGGGCATTCGGGAAAGGTTGGGCTCCTGGCATGAGAGTGATATTTTACAGGATCAATAGACGAGTCATAATAACCATGTGAAAATGAAATCCTATTGCATTCTAAAGCACTCAACCAGCGGTTCACTACCGCATCAAAGCGATGTCCCTGTAGTTTTGTCTCTCTCGCTCGCCCAGGTTGAGTATGAGTTGGTGTATGTATGTTTATGGAGGAGAGTGAGAGTAAGTAGGATGAAAGTCATTGATTTGCATATGTAGTATGTGACCGTAAGAAGTGTGCGTTCTCCTGTAATCACACATGACGTGTAATAACGTTAATTGAATCCGTGAATTCAGTTCATACATAAGACGAAACAAAGTGATAGTGCACAAAAAATATGTACACACACATGCTCGACTTTGGGTGGAGAGGAAAAGATGCTGGTGAGAGTTGTGGAAATTGCCAAATTACTAATGCAGCTCATGTCGACAGCATTCATGTGTGTGTGCTTGTGTTCCTTACGTCCCCTTTTGTGCGTTGCTTTCTCCTCAACACCCACAAACTCGGAGTCGTCTTGACTTTTCTGCGACTTTGTCTTCCCAAGCACACAACGTTCTTCGTGCCCATCAAGCTAGGAGGCCTTTGTAGGGCGACGAATGTGTGCATGCGAGAGACAGCTTGAGTGTGTACGTGAATGTTAGTGTCACTAGCCCAATGATGTGTTGCTTTTACTGATGCTCGCGGTAACTCCCTTGTTGCTAAATTTGTCTCGTCTTCGGCACGAAGAATTGGTAGAACTTTGACATGCAATGTTTGTTAGGCTCATTATCAATCTTCATTAGGATTAGTGATGCAACACACTCACAGACTCACACTACTGTGAACATTGTTCGGGCCTTTCCCCACCTCAGTTTCAATACCATGTTTCCGTTAGTTTCCTCAGCTAACAGCCGGCAACCACTTACCTATTACGTCTATCAGTCAAGATTTAACTTCACTATATTTCTCTCTTCCTCGCCGTCATCCCCGTTTCCTTATTTGTCCTCCTCTCATCCGCTCCTTTCCTAGCCTCAAATTAAATCAGCCGACATGATGATGAAGAAGACGACGCTACGTCACATAGTCGCCAAAGTTTTGAAAGCTTTTATTCATTCTCATTCATTCAATCAGGTGAATGTCTTCAGCTCACCAGAGAGGGAGAGAGAAGGAGGGCTAGAAAAGTTCCTCTTTCAATTCAAATAGTTTCTTTGGCATGAATCGCATCACTACGACTCAGAGTGTGGGGTGAAGGGAATGATGACAAATTAGTAATTCTGTACAACTCTTTTCCAACAGGATACATTGAAAAATCATTTAGCAGACTGCTAAATGATTTTTCATTGTTGATAAAGGGGAAAACAAGGAGGCTGTTGATTACTCAGACAATGGTTTAGAAGCTGTTGCTTTTCATAGTTCCGTAAATCTAAATACGTGGTAGTTAATGAGAATAAATTACAACCGCACTGCCATTCATCTTGTAGAAGATTGCATGCATTCTTTCCGAGGGTGAAAGTCGCACTGAAAAGGCAGAGGAAGCGACTAAAACTTCATCTATCAGCTACTCATTTGAATAATTTTTTGAAATCTTCCTCGGAAAACCACATGATTGCTTGTGGCTAAGTTTGTACACAAATTTGAGTGGAATTTGACTATGCAAACTCTTTGTCCATCCACTCCGTGACATGCCTAGTTGCCACAGTAGCAGTGCCGCGAGTAGTAACCACAAACCACTAAACTTTCTCAGCTCCCCTGACTAAATATAACGCAGGTCCTGTCTACCACATATGTTCGGTGCAGTGATGTGTAATCCAACATTTTCAGGATTAGGAATAGGACTATGTATTATATCTCTCAAGTGGCTGGATTAGCAAGTTCTGGAAAGTGGAATAAAATTCAAACTACGGTGGATAGAAATTTGGAATATTTATTCCAATCTGGCGGAATACGGATTAAAATTCAGCGCTGCCTTGTGGAATACATGCCGGATTATACCAAACTCAAATTTCTCTGTAGTTATTGTTAATGCCTTTTGATTGCTTTCAAGAACTGTATGTAATGAGTTCGTAGTAATGTTCTGATTTCGGCAATAAGAACATTTTCATGGACATTTAAAGTAGTCTCGCTATACTTAGGCAAGAAATTGATCATCTGGCGAACGGAAGTGTTGTGCATTTCTGGATTAGGAATATTGGAATAGAGGAGCCATGGAAGGTGGATTTGGATTAGAAATATTGATTTTTTCTGGCTAAAACCTGGAATAGAATTTGGATTTGGATTATCATGGATTGCAGAAGATTCCTAATCCTGGAATATTTTATTCTAGGACTACCCATCACTGGTTCGGTGTAGCTGCAACTTTCCACTTTCAATGATCATCATTTCACCGTATGGTCAGGAAATACGATAAACCCGGAGTTATTTTAACGGAATTTTCCAGCTGATTATTGCATGACGGCTCGCACGTATTATGTAGAGAGCGCGAGAGAGAATCGAATGTCAATCGAGAAGATGGACTGCGAATCCATTTACCTTCTGCTCCGCTCATTTTACGTTAAAAGCCAGAACGGGACTTAAGGTAGGTAAATGTGCGATGGGCCCAAACGATCGCAGGTATAACCGTAAAAATCAAGCACTGGAACCGGTTGGTTTCCACAAGTCCACTATAATCATAACGTCCCAACTGGTTACGAGTAAGTACAGTCGTAGTAGTAATACCAACCTCTGCTATTATAGTCCACCGAGTAAGTGAACGAAAGGGAGAGAGAGAAAAAAAACCTTTATTTTTACCGTTTGCCCTGGCGAACAAACTTTGACTCTCACATAAAAGAAGGGATGATAAGGAGAACTATCGACATCTTTGTCATTGACTTTAGGTGACATTGAATTCAGGAAATCGGAACCATGCGTGTATGGACATGAAATATTTTGCTCCCATTCCTCCTCTCCTTTGTGTCCCTGTACGTTGAGGCACTTGAAACGACAACTGCATTGCACATGGAATGAGGCAGGCCAGTTGTGTAGGAGAGCCCCGGACCGGCTGCAATAAGGCACTTCATTCCCATTCTCTGTGACTCAAATGCTCCATATGATAACCTATTACTAAACGAACGGATCCTCAGCAGGACCATGAAAGGGGAAACAGAGTGCTTTTCTAATGGTCCAAATCCCCATTGCACGTGGGCCTCCGTGTCTGTTCTGCCCGCGGATCATGGCGTCAATGTCCTATTTCTCCTTCTGTCTACCTGCTCTTCTTACAGCTGCATTTGATCAAATAAGTTGTTATTCCTCCTGCTCTTCCGCATTTGGGAATTCGATTGAAGAATGTGTATTACATATGGCCTGACTGAGAGCCATGCTGCATGTGGTACTCCGAGTCCATGATGTAATATTGGCGGAGCCTCAAGAATCTCCAAGCCGCCACAAGAATTTACTCTGTGAAAACCAGTGCGGATAAAACAGCAGTCACATATCATGGAGGATCATTAGGAAGCTCAGAGACTGAATTTATCAGGAAATATACTCATTTCTAGATCCTATGCTCTCTCTTTCCGCTGGCACCACCAGAATTCAAGCATGCATGCATCCATGTAAGATGTCTGAAGAAGAAGAAAACCAGAGAGGAGGAACTACTGCTGCCACTGTTGGAAAATCGATGGAAATTAAAATAATCACATTATATGTCCGTGCCCATTGAAAAAGTTGCCCAACTGCTCCCTCCTTCTGTATGGCAGACGGCGGAAGTCGGAGGAGAAGGAGGAGTGAGATGAAATAAACCAACCAAGTCGGCAGCGCAGAGAAGAATAAGAAGCATTTCTCGCCTTTTAACTTTCTCTCATTACAAGTTCACAGTAGCTTCCCTCTACACTCTCCGCTAGCTTTTGGAAATTAGTGGAATGTTTACAAATTTGATAGTAAAATTTACACGTGGACTCTCCTCTGCTCCCATTTTGGAGCTCAGGGATCAATTTCTTCCTCCTTTCTTCATCTACAAAGGGAGTTTGAAAGATTCAGGAGCAAGCTGTTATAAGGCAACTACAAGCCTCGAGTTCAACCAAAGTCTGTATTCTCCACCATGTTGTCTGTATACATTGCCATTCTTTCTTACCCGTATCTTTTTTATTTCATTCAATATTATGAGGACGACGCCAAGACAGTAGTGGTTTCCACAATTAAATCGAGTCGTCATTTCATAGCCATAGTCACATTCTGCCTACATATCAATCCTAATTTTTTGCTCGTGGATGATGCTATCAGATGAAGCACCAGAAACAGACTCGCAGAAACAATTTCTCCACACTGATTGCCTTTATTTTGTGCATAATCATAAGGGTCAGACGTGAGCACACGAGATAGAGTTATTTGATTGAAAATTGCCAGCCTGTTAGGAAGGACCTAATGCCCGTAAAGCGATTATAGAAACACCTTCAAGTTTCTTCTTCATGCACATTCACTCACTTATATCACGCTCATTAACTTTTTACAGACATTTACGCCCATGGTCCAGGTTTGCCGCATGAACCTAGAAAGGTTCGAGAAGCTGGGCATATATAGGATGGAGAAGCAATAACAAGTTAAAGGAAGAATGACACATTCGAGTCCCTCCTGTGATATGATGAAAGTAGGGAGAGCGAGAGAGTGTGGGGGGACGGTTTATGTGCACGTGTGCGTACATATATAAAGAAGACGGCGAAGAGGCTCTTAGCAATTTTCCTCTACCCTTATAGCTCCTCTGTTATATTTCCAGCAGCTACTTGTCTATTGTACAATCTAGTTTTTTCTTTGAGCATTGCGACGTCTTACACATAGATATGAACTTAACGGCATCACCTTAACACTGCCTCCTTGGTCTTATAGCATGCACAAGTATCTAACTCACAACGTTGCTTCCAGGCAAAAGGAAGCACGTACATGTAGCACTTGAGTAGTGGTCCCTTACTCAAGTAGAGGGATGGATGGAAGGAAAGGAAGAGAGAGGTTGACTAGAGGGAGAGAGCGAAAGTAGGGCTCTCAACGCTGATGAAAATGGGCTTAGACTTCTCATATGAAGACTTTGCTACTAAGGCTAGTCAACTTGATTTCCCAGTTTTCCCATATTTGCGTCAACCGAGTCCCGCCGCTTCTGAATAAGTTAGGCGACTGCTCTCAAGACCTCTCAAGAATTAGGCAGGAACAAGGAGGCTTTACGAAGCTATATGGTCTGTTATATGCTCATGTAAAGGATGCCGCCCAACCTCCAGGATTTTTCAATCCTTCGTCCTTATGAGCACACGTGTACACACAAAAATCCTACCTTACATAATACCTAAACTACAAGTATGCTGCTGATATGAGCCTCAAACACTACCCTCTTTCCACACGTTACACAGCTTACATCTGTTACACGTCAAATACCGTGTACTCACAAGACCATCTCTCCCGAAAGAACTACCTCGCCAGATAAAAGATACGAGGACCAAGAGAAAAATAACATTAATAAAAACAAAAGTACATCAAAAACTAGATTTCTCGATCAAGACTTCCTCTCTCACTCTTTTCTTGTATCCGCCTTATAGTCAAGCAAGACAGTACTCGCCGGTGACTTCCTCCCACGTACACACCCCGGATTCCCAACTTGGAAATAAATGTGGTACTTTTGTTCTCTACATAGATTATTTTCTGTGTTCTCTGACATCAACTGACCGCACGAAAAGTCCGTACAACAAAGTACAGCAGAAAACGAACGGATAGGATAACCGCTGATTCGTTTCATACACTATGATATGCGCTAAAATATTTCAGCTCGTAGGGAAACAAGAACGCTTTTCCATACTCTGTTCATAATTGCATTGAATTCCAATAAACAGAAAACACAAATGGCATGAGAGACCGTAAAAAATTTGATGAAATTGGTCACGCGTGAGTAGGCGCAAACGAAGCATTCGGATCGAAGACTGGTTAGAAAACCTTGTTAAGTTCCCATTTACAAGGCGAGTCCAAATTTTCCGTCCTCAACTGTTTCATAACAAATGCAAAAATATGAATAGGTAGTTACGCACGCCCCAGTAACCACGCTGAAAAGGATATGGAATCAGTGAGGGTAAATACATTCAGCGGATCCAGTCTGTGCCGTTGTTGATCCATGCGGTCATTTACTAGTGACATGATCTACTAGCATGAAACATGTACAATGGGATGGTGGAATTCAAGGGGAAATACTCATGACCACGCATACTCTCATCTATCTCTCCTCCCGTCATCTCTTCTACAGATGTGGATGCTCATTAATTATATGAATCGCAGCAAGGAGAATCCCATGTTTATTTAACAATATTATTGCTAAATTATTAATAACATAGACGAGCTGCAGGAGTATGAAAGTTTGCAAAATGAAATTATAAGCTCTGTGGAAAAGATCCTCTGCCTCGGAAATAATAGAAACGTCGAGCGAAGTTAGGCAGCACTGCTACTACTAAAAACAACTACAGTAGCCGGACTAGTGGGACGTCCTTATCATACTTCCATGATTGTGGTACCGTTTTATTGTGCGTACTAGGCCAAGCTCATGACTGCAGTATCCCGACCGCCGTCATCATTTCACCTTTCTCTCTCTTGCTTTCTCTCATCCTCCCTTTCTCCACTACTTTTCAATTTTTGCGAATTCTTCCTCTTCTCATACTCCTAGCAAGCCAAATAATTTTCATCCCAGCAGTCTCACCTTACAACAGCCTCTCACAGCAGTCCCAACTACTTAAAGCTTTTTCTTTACCGGCGGGCGGATTAGAACAGAGGATTAATTTCTTATGCTTGACCTCATATTCTAGGTAACCCGCTGGATGCTTCTTAGTACAAGCATGATACAAAATTTAATACGATACCGCTCTCCCACTGAGTCAATTTCATACCCAAGATGAGGTCTTCTTTTAGATCATTTACTACGTTGTTGAGTTTTTGTCTCCCTGTGTGACTTACATATACACATTATACCAGGTATTTCCCACTTGTGTGCTTTTTACAACTCTGCACCACAGACTGTGCTGGAGTACGATGGAATAAAAAAAAACAGTGACAACAACAGTAAAAGCCATTCCCCTCTTCACTTCTCTCTGCATATGGTTGGATATGCAAAGTGACTGCAGCTGAAAATAGAAACTTGAACGTCATAACAAGATTTTTAAATCACCTCACAGATACTTAGATCTAGACCCCACCATTCTGGTTGAAAAATTCATGGAGTCATGACCCTATATGGGAGGCAATAAGATCGATGATCACTTCAATGAGCCACATATGACTCTTATCATACGATTGTGTCGTCCTATCCAAAAACAAATCCCATAAAATCTCTTACTAACAGGCACTGCTCTTCTGTTACTCCTCAAATTCACGACCCGAATTCTCTGCTATCTCTTCTATTTATGTCATATGTAAGTGTATGTAGGCATATATCTCGACCGTAACGAAGCTCTGCCTACAAAGACCGAATACCCAGTACGTGGCACTCCCATTCATTCCTAAACAACCTCCCCAGTCACCTCCTGTGCTTTAATAATCCACAGATTACGCTTCAGCTCCGAAGCCATCGAAGCCAAGGGCAGTCCAGGGCATATAGTCGTATGGCATGGAAATTAATAAGGAGAGGAGATATAAATTTTCCAATCGAAATGACGATGTCATCATTACCATGATATAAGTGTGAATTCTTGGCAAAGGAGCATTCTTTGCTGTAAGTGTAGGTGTGAAAGAGATTCATACTGATTCGAACACCTTTCACCCTTAAAGCACATACTATGAGAATAATGTAGGAGACGGTGGAATGTAGGTCGAAACAATAAATTGATCCTACCCATATTGATGGGGGCGGATAATAATTCAATAATTATAGAAAGTGATGACTTTTGTAGCTGAGAATACTTTGTCCAGTCATTAATAATTAATTATTCTGGCGAGTTTATCGCATTTTGAGAAGCATACTAGGCATTAGGCTGGGAGGAAAAGTCGGTGTAAATGTGTGCGTGTGTTGGGAATCCAGGAGGAAACTTGAACTGCAATCCACATAAAGTTATAAGGCTTCCTGAAAGTCTAGAGATCATGTGTAATGGTGATTAATTACCATGTATGCTAATGAGGAGGAATTTTTAGTATAGCCATTATGCTGATCATATTTGAGGCTGAAAACCAACCTTGTTGTTCGTGTTTGTCAATGTATTAGTTTACAAAATGGGGGAGCATTCAATTATTCTGATGAGAGTAGAATGTAAATGGCCTAATTTATTTTTAGTGCTAGTCCTCCAGGATATGGTGCAGCTTCCGCACACGTACACACGTTTGCTTCGTTTCCCTACTTGCAACTATAGTGCCCCCTTTGTCGTTGTATAACCCGATATACATATCTGCATGCATCCAGACTTTATCGTTTGTTCTCTAGAAGAAATCATTACAAGGTCTATGGGCCGAAGACATGCATACTACAAGCACATGCATTTCTACATTCATCTCTGTACCATACACACACACACACACACACACACACATAAATGCACGTGAAGTCAACTCAAGCTTCCAAAAACTGTGGAAGTAACTTTTTAGTCAATGTGGTAAAAGTTTGGCTGACAGTTTTATGGAGCAAATTATTTAGTTCTTGACTTTTCGTGCAAGAAGCGAGCCCCAACGAGTTTCCAATTGTTTAGTAAGTATTGGACCGTGACAGCTTAAAGCTGTCTTCTTAAGATAACCCCTACTTTGGTCCCTAATGTCTCACTCTCCAATGAGCCTCTCACTCTTAAATCCTCCTCATATTCTTACCATACAAAAAATAGCCCCACACTCGTCCACTTGGATGCCCTCAAAGCTGCAATGCCTTCCTGTCTCCATGTGTTTGCCTACTTCTCTCTAAATCCTGAGGAATTTTCTTGAGGGTCAAGTACGCACTCGCAGTTTAAGACCGGTTCTTTTCGCCCTAAATACTCTCAATGCGCTGGGACTGGACTGAGCGATAATAGCCGAAGAAAAGGTTGTTGTTCTTCATAGTTTTCAGAGGCGTGAGATTTTCGGCGAAATGTTAAACCGGATGTATCGCTTTCCCTTGCAAGTTAATGCTGGCATGGACAGCTCGGAGCATTGAAAGTAAACCACATGTGGACTGTCGAAGTTATTTGTAACGCTAAAACGGTCAAGTTAGTTAGTGGCCGCCACAGATTTATATCTTGAAGACCCCTCCAACTCCAGTTACAGCTTCGATGGGATCAATTGCTCTTGTATTATGAGGATTTTTCTCACTTTTTCCGGCTTGAATTCCAATGATGAATCGCCCTCATTTGTCAAATCCTGCTTGCCGTTTCCAACTGCACGTACCCACACAAACGCACATACCTATATAAGCTGAAGTGCTGAGGATGCAGACATGACTTAGACCAACATATATCCCAAGCATATCCGTTTCACTGCAAGAAATCCTATTATTATATAAAGGAAGCACGAATTCATCTAATATGTCTCACTTGCCACCATTTCTGGCACAAGTAGCAAGTAAACAATTTTCATAAATCCCCCTTCCGCTGTCACGCATATACCTCTAATGAGCCGTTCAAATCCAATTACTGCATGTCTCAAACTATTGATGCCTTCACTCCTTACTCTTTCCCTATGGCAATTCTATCGCTCCACCATCGCCTCCGTTCTCATGTGCAAACTCGTACTTGCATACATACGTACACACACACACACATACATAAACACACACAAACTTGAATTATTCAACAAATTAAAACTATGTAATTACTTTTCCTCTAAGCATTTCTCTAAAATATGGTTTTTGTCACGCTTCAAAGGAAATAAAGAAGCTTGACGGGCGAGAATTAGATTAATTGAAGCCGAGCTTTCCGACTTGTATAACTTTTACTGCAACTGCAAAAAATCACGACTCAGAATGGAGGACAAGATGCAGATTTGCGTGAAATCTAGCAAAATTATTTTTGGATTATAAAAAAATACAAAGAAATTCAAACATTTTTTAATGTTTTCTCTCCATGCATTCATTGTGAAAATATCCCGTCGATGGGGAGCAGGATAGTCGCGTTAGCCGGCGACTATCCTGCTTCCCGTCAGGATATTTAGCTTAAGATGTAGGCTAGTTGGTCGTCACCACTTTGGCAAACCCCCTTTGACTGATTTCACTGAATTTATTTGAATTTCCCTGAATTTATTTGAATATTTCGGAATGGCAACCCCGCATTAACAACCCCCATTCATCAACCCCTTCGGTACCACCTTACACTTACTCACCCAATGTCCACCTCCAGAGAAATACCGACTACCCTGCATCCCTCCCGGAGAACATTTTCAACTCACATAGTGCGAGTTCGAATCCACTGGATCCAATATTCATGACCCTGACCATTGCTCTCCAACTCTCACTTGAAAAACAGAGCTTGCATTTTCGTATAATAAACTCCACTGAGTTAATCAAAAAATGTTTGACATTGCGATGATGATGACGTAGCAATGATGATATGGAAAAAAAACTTGCGTCACCACAGCACGAGTAACATTCCCAACATCATTACACTTACATTTCAAAACAGCTGGCACCGTACATAACTGCCTGTCACCCACCAGTGCTATACTCATACCGAGGGAAAAAACCATTCCTCCTGTCTAACAAAATCCACAAATCAACGAAACGCTTGGACTGATATCGCGTAAACTAACTTACCTACACACTTTCATCATGAAATAAGGATGCTGCTCCCATTCCTTCCCCATCAATTGACGTTGCCGAAATACCCGGAAACCACCGCTAAAGACCACTTATGCCTTCTGAAATGAACACATCAAAATGGGACACACCGAGAGCGAGTGATTTCAATAGTCTCGTTTTTAAAAAAAACGCGACTAAAAGCTCCCTAAGTTATTTTTCTTGTCGTTGTTTGAAAAAAAATCCAGTTGACGCCTTTCAACATGTATAACTCAGAGTAAAACTGAGAACGTAGTTCTACAGCCATTATTCTATCGCTATGATTAATTAACCACGTACCGCAGTCTGCACGAACTAATAAATTCCAGCTGGTATCAAAATAATTTAGAGCTAGCTGAAACCTTTGCTATCTTCAGTGAAAATTGTTATCTTGACGCGTCTATTTACAGCGAGGTATTTATAATTAAAAATTTCATATAGACCCTTGAAATATTTACATGTTTCTGCAGCACAGGGCACATGCACTTATTAAAGGTAGACGAGGGTACTTCTTATGTCACAAGTAAATTATTTTTGGGGATGACACATGAACACAATCGACCTTCAGAGACACCAGTCAAAAAATGTTGAATCAACTCTTTCTCACTGTACTATTGTACAGTCCAAAAATGTTGACCTACTATCAGTTTTCTAACAATTGATACTAAAGTGGGTCTCCCGGAAAACGTATTTTTACACGATAAAACTAAAGGTCACACCTTTCACGATGATACACATTTTGTCTCAAGGTGACAACTCCTGTGACCTAAGTTGAAAGAATGCAATTTTTGATTACTCATCTTTCAGGTCGCTTCCACTTCCGTGGCTGACAATGGAAAAGCTTATGACGTAGCACTACAAACAGTTACTTTAGTCCTAACTCCTCTCTCATGGTTTCGATTCACATTCGAAATTCGACACTCCAGACTTCACTATGTAAATGTTGCGATTTACGAAATTGATTTAACGTGACTGACTTCTAGGAAAGGCACCCAAAAGTGCTTTTTGCAAGTTTTCCATGTAATTTTGCGAAAGTACTCATTGCCCACATCTTTCTCTGGTGAATACATACGGGCAACTGTCCCAGCTAATTCTAATCCCCCTACTTAACGTATATGGCACATCTAGTGCTCTCATAACCCAACACCATGGGGCTGAGTGCAACAACATTGTGTTTTTGCCCAATCGTTGGTTATATGCATGTAATGCCCATGGGCATCTGAGCTATTCTAGTGCACGGATATGATGAAAATGTCTTCGTGAGGCATGAATGCTTAAGTGACAGCCTTTCGTACCAGCTTTGATGCGCCTTTGCAACTTTTCACTTAAGCAAGCTATGCGCCAAACCAGCTCCCTTTCCCTCACTTGCTTACACCCACACTACCTACAAGTTCGCCATGTATGTTCCTTACCGTGCATTGCTCACCAGGCTCTGGGACCATTGTCTCATTTACTCACTAATGTTTTTCCAAGGAAAACGTCTGCGAGGCTACGTGTATTACACATGCATATGAACTGCATGCGTGAGTGCGAAACCCGTTTTGACATGGAACGGAAATTCGCGAAAGTTTTTCCTCCCTCCCCGCCCTGCGGCTCACATGTAGGAGGAAACGGTGGGAAAATCATTAAGAATGAGATTCCTGGCAAGCTCCCAATGATTCATTCACAGAGGGAATTTCCATCTTCTCTTCGCAAGCAAAGTAATAATTGCAGCAGCATCTAAAATCCCAGCGAGGACACTTCAGTTGATGGCTCACCTTTACTCCCTCATATTATCTAGTCATATATTATGAGCGGAATGATGTTTCATCCAGTGGAATTTTTACGGCCTAATCAAGCAATAACAGCCTCCACTTATGTGAGGCCTCTTATTTTTCAACATTATTTGAAATCATCTTCTTCCATCCCGGTAGCAGAATGCTGATATGGTAGAGCTGGTGAGAGTGTAATGATGTAAATGCCAAGTATGCCATGCCACGTGTCATGGAGTGCAGTTTTTCTGCAGATGTCGTAAGCAAGACATAGCTATCGATTTGCAACACGACTAACTTGAACTGTCGTATTGTTATTCCACCTCTCCCCACAGAAATGTCAGCAGGTACTTAGGGTAATATTGTCCCCCAATGTCTACCACATATGGAACCAACAGTAGTGGAGTGTAAAAAGCGTCATACCGAATATCATCGCAGGAGCTTTTGAAACCAAAGCGTCCTCAAAATCCCTCTACATTCTCATGAACTTATTCCACGAGCTTGGATGGAGGCAAACTTTGATTTTAGAAATCTTGCTGTAGTGCCAAGGACATGTTTCTGGTCAGAATACAAGAGAGAAAATAAATTTCCTCTCATAGCATCAAAATCGTCACCCAATCTTCAATACATCAAATGCAAATGTATAGATGAGGGAGTGATTTGAGTAACAACATGTTGCAGCTGAGCTATTGCGGATGGTTATAGGACGCAACTAGTCGAGTTTTCAATCGCACTAATGCAACACGAAGAAAATAAGACAAACGATGTGTAGGAGTGGGATAGGATTAGTTTTGTATGGCATGACAGTAGCGTCATTCTGATCCCCGGACGTCAATCACGGCAATCATTAGTCAGTCACCACAATCTCCCTCGCCTATCTTAACATCAGGGCTATGGTATTCGCTCTACTCTCAACTCCCCTGCATTCCTCCATATGATGGGAATAGCTCATCAGCATTTCCCTATCAACTCGTATTCCCTTGTACACTCTAGCATCTCATCTTCCAAAGCCACAGAGTACCCATCCCCTAGTCGACCAGTGGGCTTGCTTTCTCTGCGCTCCTTCCCTATCTGCATCCTACGTAGGGCTGTAAAACCTCCGGGTTTTTTGTCGTTTCCCATACAAATGTGTACACATTGGCGTTGAGCTTGAATCGGAATGGCTACCAGCCCTCCTCTCTGCTGCAACATCGTTTCAGCTGGAGTAGCATTATGTGAGCCGAGCTGTTAGCACAGAAATATGCCACAAAGACATTTCATGCTCAGGTTCTCTCTCGCTCGCTCGCCCTGCCATGCAAAGCGCAGAGGATTGTATGGCACTAGGAAGAGATGACGACGCAGCGGATCGGAAGTAAAAGTTAACTAACAACGGGCGGAATCCGTTGGTTTCACAAACGGGTCAAGAGTGTGTCCAATTGCATTTCTTCCACTCCATGCACTCTCCCACTCCTCCGCGTCCGTGAATGTGAGAGTAAAAATAGTTTTTATTCACAATCTTTCCTGTATCATGCTACACTGCTGACTTGATAATCGACCCGCTTTTCCAGATCTGCAGTACCTTCGAAGAATCAATAAAGATTGAGAAAATTCTGAATTCCAGGCATTGCGACCCATAATTGTTCAATTTCACAAGGAACCCGTATCACATACAGACATACACACCATGGAATAAGTTTTCATCCATGAATTTAAATGGCGATGGTCTGAGTACTTACAGCATGGGTTGTGCCGTGTGGGCCAAATATCAACCTCGTGGACTCTTATTGCTTATTCCATTCAGTATTCATTCTCCAAATCCGACACAATCTTAGGGACTAGTGTACAGTGTACAGCCGAGATTCCATTGCGAAATAGCACGCGTGATAATCGAGAAAAAATGGTAGGGCTCACCTGTAACCAATAATAATTCATCATATAAGTAAACGCACACGAAGTTGTGCAGGCCTGAGGCCATGACCCCATTTATTCCTTGTGAGTATGAGGGAAGCTTTCAACGAGAGTACACGGAATTTGTGTTTTTAGAAAAGCCTGCAACTTTATCGATTTAGGGATAGCGGGAGCCTGCGTCTCCTCCGTGTATGCTTCCACTCACACACACTCACATGCCCTCCTACATGCTTTCTGCCTTTTTCCTGCCAAAGCCCGAGACTGGTTCTGTAATACAGCATAGTCTCGACTTCTAGTGTTCTATCTCTTACTTGCCATTGCTCTTACCTCCAGTAGCAGTTACACGCAATGGAATCAAGGGTAAGGATACCTCCATCCGTCCGTAATTCTTCGAGTCCAAAAAGAATTTCGTTCGTCTGCTGTTGGCAACAGGAGATTCCTCTTTCGTGTACATAATGTGTGTGCTCGAATGCATATCTAAATGTTCTGCGAGCTACGCTCAAAGGTAGGAAGCCCTGAGGAACGAAGGAGTGAAGGTAAACGTGGTTGATTTTTCAGTTTCTTCAAAGAACTATTTAATACGGTTGGTGAGATAGTAATTCAATTTACTCCCATGTTCTTGTACATCATATTATCGACATTAAGGATAAACCGTGAAAAAGGAGTTGTGTGTTTGGTATACATCAAGAGCCAATCAGTGCTAAATTATCCCTGCAATCCTTTTGCCGTCGTGATGAATGTGCACCAAGCTGTGTTCTCATAAGGTCTGCATAAGTTTGTACGTTCATTCAATTTGTGAATGAATGTGGCTCGCGGCGGGATACACTGAGTAAATCATCGTGATAAATTACGCACGTACTATTCAGCATATGCATGAAAGCAAGAGGGACTTGGATAGTAGGAAACACATTCAGCCAATTATGGTCTAACGGATCTTTCATTCATTTCGTTCTCTGTGCTACATCATATGCTTTGTGCAGGAAATCCAATACGTTCGCTAACTATTGTTGTACGCTGTGGAGAAGAAACAGTGCTGCAAACATGATGATGATGACCAGTGATGCGCAATCCAGGAATAAATATTCCAGGATTAGGAATATTCCTCAGTCCTCTGGAATCCAAATCCAAATTCTATTCCATGGTGTGGCTGACAAGCAATTCATATTCCTAATCCTAATCCACTT
>JAQIWI010000482.1:0-30660 GCA_034698825.1 Deuterosminthurus bicinctus | reverse complement strand
TTTTTTTTGTTTTAATTTTATTTCTAATGAAACTGGATCTCCATCACTTGGATGTCACATCATCCCATTCATGCTTAAATAAACTGTGCGTGACTCTGTGGGAAAATGACATCGTACTTGGGTATTCCCCTCATATTTATTCCGACCAAAATTTCCTTCATTCATCACCACATCATCCTATCCTGTCCACTGAATCGTTCAACTCTGAAGGTTCCCAGTTGAACCTGACCAGCACCCTTATCAACCCCTAAATCACAATATTATTCAAATAAATCAAATTGCTACTTACACTATTCCTATACTAATCATCTCGGGTTTGGCAATTTGGCTGGCACTTGTAGCCAAAAACTTCCACAGCTAAATATATAATTGCCCTTCAAATTCAATGTGAATTCCTCGCACTGGCCATTATTTTCTACCTTTATCGTAGGAAATGAAAAAAAAATGATTTTTAATAAAAATTAATGGCTGAATTCTCGATCCTTTGAGAAACGTTTTCAGTGAAGGGCAAGACTTTCAAGTCTTCATGAAGGGCTCCCTTTGCCTTTGTGCATGAAATGCATTGGTGCGCATGCGCGCGTTGTCACAAAGGAGCTGCGCGTTATGCGTCAAGGTGGGTGGGTTCAAGGGGGTAAAGGGGGTTGTATCTTAATACATTACAGAATGTCAACAAAGGGGGTGAAAGTGGGTTACAAGTACACGGGGTAACCCCCTAATGTACAGCAAGGAGTAGTAGTGCACGTGGGGGGTGTCGAGCCTTTGTAATGCATACAAGTGGACAGGCCTGCCTTATAGTGAAGCTGCATATAGCGAGGTGCTGGACGGGGATCAGTGAACGTGCAGTGATTCAGTACCAAAAAGTCGGACGACATAATTGCTGTTGTATTTGAAGTTTTATATATACAAATTGTAATAATAAATGTTTACGCAAATATTGTCGGTTTTTTTTTTACATTTGTGCTAAGTGAAGTGATGGGGACATTGTTGGAAATATAAGTTGTTAAATCGTCACTGTGAGAGTCTTGAAGTCCTTTGATAATTTCTTCATCGCAATTTGGAACCAAGAAGAATTTCTTTGAGAAAAGGAGGAAATGTATCAGCGGATTCCTGCCAGCTTGTCATTTATATATATTTATTATTATTAGTTTGTAATTATAATTGACAATATATTTATAATACTATCGAGGAATTAGTGGTGTGAGTGAAAAGTTTGTGAGGAGATTTGTTGTAGGTAAAAAATATTAGTGTGTATAGACATTGTATATAGATTTTTAATCAAAGCTATTTAATTGTTCTATTGTATGGTTCTTATAAATTGTATTATTATTATTAGGGATTTAAGTTGAATCAAGCGATTGGATTCATTATTTAGTTATTGTACGTGTGTGTGTGTGAGTATGTGAGTGAATGAGAGAATTGTTGTTGAATTTGTCATAGTAACTGCTTTTCAACAAGTTTTTTTTACTTGGAGAAAATTCAGTGTGGCTTTCTCGAGTTTTCTTCTTCCTTCGGCTCAGTTATTGAGTGACCTGAGCCTGACCGACCGACCAACGAGATTTTAAGGCTCGTGAGATAAAGACGGATTGCGTTGTTAAGTCTCTGGATTTTAGGAAAGGCTTCATTCCTGCGATTCCTGGAAATTTGAGAAGCTTACATTTTGGTCTATATTTTGATCATTCTATCCCTTGGTCCTTTTGAGGATATTAGTCAGTGTAGACGAAACTGTCTGAGGGTTTCTTAACATATGATCAAGAGCTACCATGGATTTGGACACGAGTATTGAAGACAACAAGGCTGCTGAGGCAGCAAGAAAATTGGCATCGTCAACTAACACTTATTATCAGATGAATCAGATGAATGCTGGTGGAATGGGTGGCATACCGTATGGATTTAACCCGTAAGTTAATTTTGAATCTGATTAGAATTTTGGACTGAAGTAAAATATGGAAATGTACTCACACTTCTGTGTATTTTTCTTTCATTTATTTAGTTACGTCCCTCCGCCGATATACAACTATGGACAGTATGCAAACTACGTAAGTTATTTAGTTCATTGCTGAATACATGAATGAAATGAGTTACATGAATATGTTGACTTTTCCAGGCGCCAGTTGGTTTCCAAGGTATGAATTTCTCAAGCAGTGCACCCGCACAACCTCAGGCTATTCCACAGATGACTCCTCCACCTCCACCACCACCAGTTATACCACCACCTCCAGCTATACCTGGCACTCAAAACACCGGCAAGACCCATAAGAGTTATAGCAATGTTAGCTCAGATAATCAAGCTGGAACTACTTCGACACCTTATTACAACGGCTACAATCCAAATCAGTTTGGTAAAAAGCAGCAGCAGAACCAGTTCAGACAGTACCAGGCAGCGTCTTCTTCTGCAGGCAATAATTCTAATTATTCTTCTTGGGGAACGCAATCAGCGGCTACTTCAGGAGCCAACGCTAAGAAGTGGGATAGTAGTAATAACAATTCCGGGGCAACTAGTAGTAGCAGTCAGGGTTCTCAGAGTCAGGGACTTAGTTGTGGTAGCTCTAACAGTAGCAGTAGTATTCAGTCCGAGCAAAGTTCCAGGGATTCTTCAAAGACCTGCGCCTCGGATGCCGTTCAAAATTGGCCTCCAAGCTTGCAGTAAGTTGTTATTAATCATTCCTCTTTGCATGCAGCTGTCTCCGTGTTTGCTTACTTAATTTAATATTTCATTTTCAGGCTGTACGTCAACCGTTGTTTTAGTCTATGTGCCAACGATGTGGACAAAGATCGCGTGGAGATTATTTTGAAAGGGAAGATTACGAGAGCTGCGAGTGACGGGGTTCTCCAGACCAAAGACTGGACCTTAGAACCCCTCCCGATGTAAGTACCTTGAAGTTGACATGAGCACGGGAAGTCTCGTGGATGTTTATGTGGTAAAAATTTGTTGCAGGCTGACTGCCGATGGTGGTGCTCGCCTACTGCCCTTCGCTCCAGCCCTTCAAGGGAAGATACAGGTTAGTCAAAAGAAGGGCCAAGAAAATGGGAAAGGCGTGGACGGTCGTGGTCGAGGAGGTGGTCGCGGTCGCGGTCGAGGTCGTGGTGGAGCCGACGCAGATTCTTCCAGCCACTTGTCAAGTCCTCAGTCTTCCAGAGATAAAATTACTAGCCGGGGTAGTAAGAAGTCAGGGAGGGGTGGAAGAGGTGGTAGGAATCGGTTTAGGTCTTCTAGGTCAAGAAGTGCTACAAGGTCTAGGTCCCGCTCTTCATCTAAGTCTCGATCTAGGTCTCGGCGTAGCTCTGGATCCTCTAGGTCCAGGTCTTCATCTACCGATAGCAATGCTAGCTATAATCGCAGGCTTCAAAAGCGGCGGAAGCGGTAAGACATACATATATATATTTTTTTTCAACTTGTAAGTTGGTAACTTGGGAGTTCCAAAGGAAGTAAGTTTTAATTTGACATTTAGCTCATCAACTTCACCGGAATCCAGCTCACCTCCGCGGTCCAAAGCTTTGGGTACAAAGTTGAATCAGAAGCTGAATGCCAAAGCCCGGCGGGCTTTGAAAAATAAGTTGAAGAAGATGAACAAACTCGCGTAAGTTTTTTTTATATAAGTCTGGTGGGAAATTGACATGGATGCCGAGGGTAATTTTTAATGCGTTTTCCAGGGAAAAGAATGGGAAGACTCCGCACATGTACAGCGAATTTGGCCAGATGAGAGTTGAAGATGAGTGTGCCTCTTCAGCCAGAATGACAGCGAGAGCAGCTCGGTTTGCCAAAGAGAGTAAGTTGTGTCTGTATCTTATTGTACCCATCCATCAAAGTTAATGCTGTAGCAAGGGGAGCTCACATGGATCCGTTCATTTGTGACAGATGCTGCAAAACCCAATAATAAAAACAAGGGTAATTCCATGAAAAGCCGATTAGGAGGATTCGTGGAGCACAAGCCGGTTCCATGGGCAATCGATGTGAACCCTTCAAGCGGACAAAGTGAGGCGGATTGGGAGCACATGAAGGTCGTTGGGACTTGTACCGATTTAGAGAAGCGCTACTTGCGTCTCACGACGGTAATAATATCTCCCATTGCTTTGATGACTTGATTGTACACGCATAGATATTAATTTGATGGTTTTTGTAGGCTCCGGACCCATCTACAATTCGACCAATTAAAATATTGAAAAAGTCATTAGAACTTGTAAAGAATAAGTGGAAGCAAAATCAAGATTACTTTTATGCCTGTGATCAGCTCAAGTCGATTCGGCAAGACCTGACAGTACAAAGAATTCGGAATGAGTTCACTGTGAAAGTGTATGAGACTCATGCTCACATCGCTCTGGAGAAGGGTGATCACGAGGAATTTAATCAGTGTCAGTCTCAGTTGGGCCAGTTGTACAAAAGCCTACCGGAAGAGGCTTGTGCCCGTCAGATTGAGTTCACTGCCTATAGGATTCTCTACTATATTTTCACAGCTAATACGCTAGGTACGTAAGCTTATCACAACAAGAAATTCTGTTATGGAAGTAGCCCGAGGCGCTACTGTGAAACTAATGCTGCCGTCTGTTTATTCTTTGTTTTTTTGTCTTTGGGTGGGTTGTGCAGATTTGGGTAACTTGATGGCCTCACTGACGCCCGCAGATCGTGAGGATGAAAGTATCCAACATGCCCTTGAGCTTCGGTCTGCCTGGGCACTCGGTAACTATTCGAAATTCTTTAAGTTATACGGAACTGCTCCTAAAATGTCAGGTTACCTTATGGACTGGTTTGCTAATCGTGAACGCAAATATGCCCTCAAGGTCATCCTCAAATCGTAAGTGATCTCTGTCCCTTTTATTCCTTTCTCTATATAATTTTATATCATTGCGATATCATAAATCGCAGCAACAGCCGGGTTAGTTGGGAAATTCTCAGCTGGTTGGCTGACTGGCTGGCTGGCTGTCCGCTGCGCGTTTTTGCGGAAACATTATATTTCTGCCGGTTTGAAATCTTTGTGCCAGCCAAAGAAGTCTGTACTAAAAAGTAATATAGGCTTGCAATCAATGTGTGCAGGGATAAACTGAATGAATTCTAACTTTTTGTGGCTGTATGTATATGTATAATTATGTATAGATAGATACATATAACAAATTTCTATAAGGCTTGTATCAGGCAGGGTGGAGATTGGAATGAATTTTATAGAGCTAGCAGCAGTAGCAGCACTTTAGATACGAGTAAATTTATTCTTTCCTTTTTGGTGGTGGATAAGGTCGTGGTGGTGGCGGTGGTGAAATATCCAGGCGTGTGAGTTTCTCTCTTATGTATATTCATGCAGGAGGTTTTCTCCTTTTTGGAGAGCCTTTTGAAAATTATCAGGAGCAAGATCAGCAAGGCATTATTATGTGCACGCAATGCAATTCTTTCGCTTCCAATTTGTAGGCTTCTGTAGCAAGTCCCCCTTCGTCTTCTTCTTCCTCTTCTTGAGTTGTGTCACATGACAGATGAGCAGTATTTTTTTTCTTTTGAATTGCTACCACCATGTTGAATTATTTCGCAAAGGGGTTCATTATGTGAACCGCCTTTTTTTTGTTAGTTTTTTTTTTAATCTAGACTGTGACAGGACAGTAAGTGAGTAGTGGTTTATAGTAATGGGAGGGTGTTTAATAATTATTGTATAAGAATGCAGGGGTGTTGCTACTACTACTAGTTTACTTACGTACTGGGTGCTATACTATAGTCTTAAGTATTTTACTACAATAGCTTTACATTGAATGCTTTAGCTTGACATTGATGAGGATGATGATGACTTGTTGATGATGATGATGATGATGAATGGTTGAACTAAATGAACTTGATTGTCTTCTCGTATATACACAGTTACCGGCCAAACGTATCAACGGAGTTCGTTAAAGCCCAACTAGGTTTCACACTTGACACAGATTGGGAAAATTTTTTGACCTCAACTCAACTTGACTCTGCTCTTGTCTACGTGGCTGGTTCCGATAGACAAAAGATTAATGCCAAAGACTCGTCCGCTAGAATTGGAGCCTGAGCCCGAGCCCCTTGAATTTCCCCACTCCCCCCTCTCTTGTGTCTGTGTGCTTGAAAAGAAAGAAAGATGGCAAAGCTCGCTTGATTTGCCGATGAGAGTTATTATGCTATAAGAGAAATGATTCCGTAGATGCACACACTTATGACGAATAGTTATAATCCCATTACAATGACGCCCGTTATAATGAGTCATTGAGATGGTGACGAATGGAGAAAGAACAACAGCAACAGTGAGCTAGAAAGCCAAGTAGAGAGATTCATCATGAGGATTGAAAGTTGATGAAAAGGAAAAGAGAATAATTGATGATTGTGGTGGGTTCTTCCAAGTTGAGCTACTACCAACGTTACCATCCAACATCACCAAGCGTCTCTGTACTCCCCCTCCGTCCCATCCATTTCTCTCGATTTCTTGAGTCTTGTCTCTCGGTGATATTTGATGATGGATGACGACTTGGTTGGTTCTCTTGACTGTCTTGGCTTCGTCCTTGCTAATCCTCGCGTCCAACTACAATTCAACTGCTGCTCTTGAACGTCGACGACAACGACTCGTTTTCTTGGGGGAACTAGAAAGTCTTGTGGGGTGGGCTGGGTCCAGATGATGACAACTAGATTGTTTTTATTATATCGTTTACAACTATATACTTGTGGGAATGATGACAGCCGGGGAGGGATGATTATACTTCGCTACTACTACTACTACTTCTGCTACTAATACTAATTTTTGTTCGCATAATGAGCAGTGATGTCATGAAGGCGTTTGTGGAAGACAACGGAAATGAGGAAGATGGAGAAGAAGAATACGACGACAGCAATGGCCGAATGAAGAGGCCGGTTTAAGATACTAATACCGGTTCAAGATACTTTGGTCGGTTGAAGATACTACTTCGGCTGGTTGAAGAAGATTGACCTTTTTTTTTATCCCACTCGTCATAACTCGGATGTTCTTGCTCAATGATTACTACTATATACTCGTCTTGATACGTTGATTCTACTGGTAGCTTGTTTTGCTTCTTGTTGTTCTTCTTGTTTGTTTGTCTCTGTAAGTGACAAGGAAATGGCTTGAACTTGACTGGACTCGACTCGACTCGTCTGGATATTTACATGGCGTGTATGTATGTATTTATGCATGCGTGAGTCGTCCTCTTTGTTTTAGGGCGAGCATGTGTGATGATGATGAAATGGTGTAATTATATGAAATGTATTGTAGGGATTTATATAGGTAAAATTTATATACAAAACAATATATAAAATAATATTTACTGGCTGTTACACATGTTTGTTCTATATGAGTGATTACGTTTTAGTAATTAAAAACGTTCTTCTTCGTCATGTCTTGGTCGCGTTCTTCTTCTTTGTCATATGTCGTGCTCTCGTAATGCTTCCTCCATCCTGCGTTTTCATTCATATTCATTTTATGGAATTATATTGTGGATGGAATTGACTTGAGAAATGGGTGGAAGGCAGGCTGTTGTCGTTGTTAAGTTGCCTCCTCTTGAGTTGTGTATCCGCTGCTACCGTGATCATCATCATCGTCATCATGGCTACAACCACAAGGCTCGCGAGGATCCCGGTAGTTTGCTTTCATGTAGATTCATCATCAGCTATGTACATACGAGCACAGACAAGTTGTGGAGACAACATCACATGGATGGAGCAAGCAGAAGCCAGAACTTACTTTGTAAAGAATGTAAACACAGACAAAAGTGAGGCTCACATGCAATTTTTTTTCCACATGCGGGACGACGGACAGCTTTTTTTGTATTCACGAACAACGCTATAGAGCTGTACATCTTGTGTGCTTGCATTGAAAATTTTCGGGGCATATCTCTCTCTCTTTCCCTCTGCTCTTGTGGAAATAAGATGAAAAAACATGTACGAAGAAGCATCATAAGGAGAAGAATTATTCGTAGTGAAAGTGTATGATGGCCAGCCCAAGTATAAAATTCTTTTATCCTGGTGGCAAAAGGGAAAAAGTTTTTTTTAATGCTTTTCTCCTTGGACTGTCTACTCCGCCTTCACACTATTGACCAAAGGCATGAAGATTGCAAGGTTTATAATAGTAATAATTTAGTGTTAAATTTATTGTCGTGTTGTTGGTATTCAGAAGAATAAATGAAGCAGTGGGCCCTTTAATCTTGTGGTACTTGACGTGTTTTGTCGCGTCCTCTCCCAAATGCCGAGCTCAAAGGACAAGACAGATGAGGAATGAACCCCTACATTATTTTAGCTGAACCGTGGATGTTTGTAGTGGGAACTTGAATTATTTTCAGGGCATTCGGTGTGCGAAAATATATGACAAATGTTCCTCCGGTGGTTTTAAATCAAGAGCCTGCTACTTTTTGATATTTTGCTTGTAAAGTAATGTTGATGATGATCAGGATGACTGTACTCCTGTCATTATGAGGATAAAAGATGGCGGGTTTTCGGGAGATATTTTCATCTGTGTCCCATTTCGTATCATCTTCCCTGTCTCTTCTCAATTGTATGAGTGAGTAGGAGGCAGGAGCGGCTGAATTTTCCTCCGGTTACAATGTAAGAAGCTATACACAGAGGAGTAGCTTTCCGCTCTTGTAGTATATATTCCTCCATCCTCATCCCTCTCCGCCTATTTATCTTGCAGCTTTTGAAAAGGACTCGAGTTTGAAATCCTTTGTGAGTGAATATGTTGTGGAAAAAGTATGAGGATCACATGGACGGACTAGTGTAGTAGTTAGTACATGGGAAGATTCGGAGTAATCAAGCTTTTATTAGACTGGGAAGGGGCTTGTTATGTGGGGAGTAATGAGGCCGTTGTTGGGTAACCTGGTCGACGTGGTTAATTACACCACCGTGTTCTGTGGGGAAAGCTTTTGGATTTTTAATGAAGAATGTTTGTTGTTGTTGTTGTTGTTGCAGTTGGACGAAGAAGAACAACAAGTAGCGGCTCATCTCTCTGCTTTGCTATTAGACCAGGAAGAAAGGTCCTTTTACTGAATTCTCCTGAATCCTCCTCCAAGACTTCTTTTATAATTCTGAGGATGAAGGGCATAGAGAGAATCTTTATAATAAAAAATAGAGAGAGAGAGAGTAGAAAAAGAAAAGTTTAGGGGACGAGGTCGCTACGTACGTGGATTTGGTGCTTTGTGTGTGTGGTAATATAGGGCAGTTTTCAAAAGGGTTCATCCACGTACACATTCTGTCATGTCCTCCTCACTCACTCTCTCTCCTCCTGCTTGTTTATTGCACGTCTTCTATATATTTTCCTCCTTCCTTACAGCTGACAACAACTTGACTCAAGTGTTTGCTACTCCCTCCAGGGAATTTATAAAAAAAAAATTCTTCTCATCCTTACCAAACTTTTGTCTCCAACTATAAAAGTTGCAATCATGTTTTATACTTTTTTTTTCTTACCCTCATCGCCCTCTGATCCTTTCCTTTTTGCATTCAAACTGTGGTAAATGTTCGCACACACACATGCACGCAAACACACAAACACGCATCCACACACGGAAACTCTTTGCAATGTTTAATTAAAATCAGGACTTGAGTTATTCATGTGTATCATGCATATGCATGCATAAGTTACAGTGGAATGTGAGCTTGGTAATTAATTATTTTATGAGAACATGGATCATCTCTGTCTGTAACCACTTGGATGCTGTGGGCATGGCTGTTTGAAAGCGTGTCTTTATGTGTGTTTTAATAATGTGAGGCTTCGTTCTAACTATCATTTCCTTCCAAGTTCCTTCGTCGTCGTCCTACCCATGAATTTAATTTCCGTGTATTTTCTCTTCACACTTTAATTCGTCTTAACTTCACTCATGCGTCAGTTTTTCTCACAACCGAATCCATGCATAAATATACAACTGGGCGGCAAAGGGATATCTTTCACTTGCTTTCTCTTCTTTCTCTACAAATTAAATTGGTTTAACTTAAAGTGAAAATGAAGCCAGGCTCAAATTATCCTTCGCCTTGTTCTTCTTCTTCCTCAGAAAAATTAATATGACTGAGGATACTTTGAATAAGTTGTGCACTAGTGATTGGCTAAGCAAGTGGAACAGCTAACAACGCATGAAGTGGCGACGTAAAATCCATTTGTGGGAATGTGTGCGTGTGCTTGTCTTAAAGGCGGCTCGGAAGAAAGTGAAAATGGGGGGGATTGGATTGGAAAAGAGAGAAGTTGAGGTTGTGAAATACGTTGGGGAGTACTGGGCAGCGGAAGACGAAGAATATATAAGAAAAAAGAAAAGTATAGGAATAGAATTGGGACGCGGTGCGTGGAAGGAGCATGTGAGAATTAGAAAAGAATGTCTGACAGGATCATAAAATGTGGTAGGGCAGGGGCAGGAGGAAGAGACAGACTGCTTGCTGAGTGTCTGTCGGCTGGTTTTGCCGTCGTGGCGTGTGAGTGTGTGTTTGTGCCTATATGTTTTTTTTTGCATTATGCGCAGACTGGGGAAAGCTCTTGTTTTATATAACGCCTTGTACAAAGTATCATTGGGGTAGGCATTAAGTCTTATAAAGGAGCTAATAATAGTGGACTATGTGGAGCTTTAGATAATACAATTGGGTGCACATTTGGAGGAGTGGAGAAGGGGAAAGATGATTATCAGAGCCTATAAATGATGAAATAGGAACAGAGAAAGTAGCAATTGCCCATGTTTGTCGGAACTTGGGCACATTTTTCACGGAGAAAAGGAGGATAGAGAGATAGTTCCTTGACCGTTCATCGTAGCTACTATAGCTGCAGAGATACAAAGAAAAATACACCAGAGGAACAAAAGTCTTCTCGTGGCTACACATAAGACTCTTCATTCCACCCATTTCCCAACAAATTCCTCAGTGACTATCCCATGCCACTATATACTTTTAACTTTTATTCGCAAAAAAAATTACGCATCCCCACCACCATCATAGGCCCCATCATCATCTCCTCCTTCTTTCTTTTCCCGTTTTTTTTTATCAAAGAGCACTCCCATTAAGACTGTTGAAAGAACTATTTAAGAATTGCACCGCCGTATAAAACTGCATACACTCTGAAACTTGTCTGAGTCTTCTATATGCTCCTCAAGACTAATGCATATGGTGTAATGCTTTATTATGGCCAACCAACGACCGTCTATTACCATTTTCATTCAGGGAAAAATACCAACACCGGCCGCTCTGTAATGGCTCTTAGGAAATAATGAAAGGAATAATGATGATGATGGCGGCGGTGACTACTACTACTCCTACACTACTACTTGTAATCAGGCAACCTGAATCTTTTTCTGTACAGCTTTGTAATATATATTTTCTACTAGAGCATTTATGAAGCTCATGTGAATGTGTCTATGTGCGTAGTTATCTGTACACAAGGGATCTAATATAATATGAGGGAGAGCGGGAGAGGAAAGTCAGACGATCTTGTTAAGTCGTCAACACTCCCATCCCAAATACATGTTGCCATCAACATGCTCCTCATCATCAGGATGAGGCCATGTGGGAACAGGGAGGAGAGAGAGAGAGAGTAAGTGAAGCAAGAGATAACGAGATGAATGGGTGGAGCCGGACCACTCATGAATACCATGATTATCACTATGGAAAAAGTTAGTTTGCTCACTAATTTATCTATGAAACTTTTTGAAGGGATGAGGGAGAGAAAGAGGTGAGAGGGATTATGCTTGGTGCTGGAAATGAGCTACTTTCTCGCACTGTAAGCTGCAGAAAGTTATTGCATGTGTGTTTGTACATGTTTATATATGTATATACTACATCAATGGAAAAATAACTCTCACATGCTCATATATATTATTACAAGGGATATTTTCCTGTTGGCTAATTAAACAAGCCCAACTCATACATAGAAATAAGCCAACTAAGGAGGACACAATTACAAGTTGCGTGAACCCTTGTGGAGGAGTTTGAGTTAAATTACTGTTATCCGAGCTGTTAATCTAGACTAATCTACTGGTGCGCTTAACTCCTACTACATCGCTTGCACTCGCGAACTTGCTGTCCCCAAGGCTGTATCGATGGATCAATTTAAGAGTGAACAAGTCGGATATTGAAGTCGTAAGGGGAAAACAGCTTAAGTTCCTTTGTGCGTTTGTTTGTGGTGCGTGTGCGCTTATTTGTTGTGTGGGCGAGTGCTTGTGGTGTGTGTGTTTATGGTGTGAGTACGCGTGAGTGTGTGTTTATGGTGTGTGAGTGTATGTGTTTACAGTGTGTTTATGGTGTGTGTGTTAGTGAGTGTTTATGTTGTGTGTGTGGTGTGTGCGTGTGCATTATCCTGAAGCAAATATGACTATTGCATTCCTATCGTTGACTGGCTTAGTCCCAGCTTTACGAATGCATGCATGTCGTAATGGTTTCCTACCGCCCACCCGCCCGTTTTACAAGCTCATGCAGGCTGGCTGGATAACTGAGACTGAGACATGAAGGCGTTCTGTATTCACTGCCATGGAAATTTCCCCTCCAACTTTCCTCTGTGAATGCACTTATAAACTATGACCAGAGACATTAAGGGTGATCATGTGGTAGGGGTCCTCTACGGAGACATGAAAATGTCTACAGCAGGAGCAGTAATAGGAGCGTGGCAATACCCTGAGAGAGCTCGACATCCGTAAAGATTTTTGGGAGAGTTGAAAAGTTTCCTTGCTTAAAATTTTATGTCAAACAAGGATGAAGTAATGGGATGGTTTGGAAATGCACAAACACGTGTGTCATGCTCCTGTAGATTGAGTGGTGGGAGGGCGTCGTGCTAAATGGCTTTTGAAAAACTGTGACGGCCGCATGTGAACGTGTGGTGAGCTTGAGATCATAATAATCAGGAGAGACTACTGTATTTCCTCTGTTCCAATGACATGGTGTCGTGAAAAGTGCACACAACAAATAAGGTTTGCGTGTGTGGGTGTGCTGCTGTGGTGTGGCCGGTTTGGACGTGAGTTGCTTTAGTAATTGTGAGTAGAAAGGGCTAGAAGGAGAGAATGGGGAAATCTTTACGGGCTTTGAGTGACTCTATAGTTTTCCCTTTGCTCACAGACTGCCACCACGGTCATTACTCCATTCAGATAGCACTTGAGCTTTCATATACAGTATGCACCAGCTCATTGTACCAGATACCAATCTGGCAAAAGTCATTTATTATTACACAACCTTTAAGGATCACAAAGGCTCTGGCCGTTTCGAACACTCACTCTCACATGCATAGGGAGCCGTTAGTGAAGAGTTTCTGCTCAAGGTTTCGGCCCAATTTTCTCCGTCATTTCTTGTACACCTTACGACTCCTGGGGAATGAAAATAATAGTTGAAACATCCCGTGCGAAATAAACACATGGAATTCTTCTCTCTCTTCTCTGTCTTTCCTTTTCTTCCACCACTGAGTGACGAAATGAGTTTGGAAAAGTTGGACTTAATCCACACACATACAAATAGAGAAATGTTATAGACGCACACAAGTTGAGCACGTTGCCATTTTCTCTGCTACTCTTTTTGTCGTAGACACAAAGGGAAACTATGCCGTAAATGGAGGCTGTGAAATTTCATCAGAGTTTCTTTGTCAGTGCCTCCTAGAATTTTATTAGATTGACCCAAAAGGCCGTTGATTAGCTGAAAGGGCAAGCAGTTGTGAGTTGCTAATTGTCGTAACAATCTTGTTACAATGTTACTGCTGTCTAGACATGCTGGAAATCATGATGGGAACTAATACTCTGTTCATTTGCCCTGCTACCAGATTCTGATTTTACACATGCACAAGTGTGTACACAGGTATACCTATACACATTCATGGCAATTCCGTTAGATTGGGACGCTCACAAACACACACATTGTCTATAACTTACAAGAGTTCACTGAGAGTGAGAAGGTGGGGAAACATTTCTTCATTTCATTGGCTGCTAGTAAAATTTTGTTGTATGTGTGTGCATGTATTTGTGTGTGTATGTACAGCTAATTAGACTTTGTGAGCATTTCCGCCGGCCGGCCTTGCTCTTTTAATTTCTTCATCAGCAGCAACAGCATAGGAAGAACAAAGTGAAATGAAACTCGACGCTTCCGCTGTCTATAATATCAAAGCTCATTTGGAGCCGCTCTTTGGAGAATCTATGTGACTGGGGACTTTTAGTGGATGACGATGATTTATTTTCCGTTGTGGCAGTAGACATTGATCATCATAGTGCGTTTCATTTTGCTCATCAAGCCATTTCCTGTTTTTATCTTCGGCTTTGGGAAAACATCGGTAGAATTGGAGAAGTAGTGCGACTTGTATTTGTTAGACTTACAACCGAAAAGTATCCACGGGGGGGGGGGCAATATTTATAAGCTAGAGGAAAGTGGAAAATCTGTGGTGTTGGTGGATGAGATAATAGAGAAATTTGTGAAGAGACTTACAGTACAGTAGTTGCCTTAATGCTACTTGAGGTTGAAATCGGCTGAAATAAAGGGAAGATTATAGCTCATAATATAGTTTTCGTCTTCTGAGACTTTTTCAACTGAGTACTTTGTTCAAGTCTCTAAAGTGGGAAAGCTACTACTTGGAGCGAACAATGTGCTTTGTCCAACTTTAGTTTTATCCATGACTTTCTGAGGAAAAACGTCAATCTCATTCTTAGGAGTACTCAAGTTCAAAATGAAACTCTATCATTAGTGTGACTGATAAGTAATACAAATGATATTGATGACGCTCCTGTCCCACAGTTCAATTTAAAAGTCATTCCGAGTGAGTTACGAGCAAGTGAAAACTCTCTTCTCACTCAGATGAGAAAGTGAGATGTTGTTCTGGAGACATTAAATCTACATCAAGGCGGGAGAGAAAGACCTTGTAGAAGCTTATAGTCGGAGTCGATAACCTAAAAACTTCTCTTTTATGTGTGTATGTGTGGTGTGGTATGTGTGTAGTAAGCTTCGAAAGAGAACATCTCAGTCTGATTGACTTTGTCAGTGGAGCTTTGGTACATTGGAAATTTCTTGCCAAGATCAAGTAATGGGAGAATGATTGGGATTATTGATCAAAGGAGATCATGTTATTATTATTATAATGGTTTTAGTCTATGGATATATGCTCCACTACTGATGGCATTCATAATGACCGTTTGGGAGATCTCAAGTGCCTGGGTGAAAATCCCATAATTCTGACTGTAGTTTCTGGAAGAGCGAGTGGAGTTTCCTGACCACTGCTGCTGCAGTAACTTCGGGAGCGTCGACATACCAATCATTGCAGCTTCATACAAGTTGGAATTCTGGGAGGAATATATGTGGGTCGGGGAAGTTAGCGTGTCTTTGTGTACTTGCCGTAGTAGTGATGTAGTACATGTGGCTTTGGCCAAGAGCAGATGATGGATCTCTTGAGGACTTTACAATGTACACACATATACTCACACTCAGACAATAATGCCCACACTTGAGGGAGCCCATGTGTATGTGGAAGCGTCATATTTCATTGAGGCAAACAGTTTGTGGGACTTTCCCTCCAACCAGTTCTCAGCCGATTAGACATCCTGCTGTGCGGCTACACTGAGTCCATAAGGAAGGCCAACACGGTGCTTGTTAGCAGTCACTTTTGGGGGATTTGTTGTCATTCCCACTATTTGACAAGCGGGGACAAGAGTTTTTGCAAAACTAGCTACAATGGTCATCTGTCCGTCCGCTCACTTGTCATTTCATACAGCCACTTAGCCAAAGTTTCCTTCCAATCACTCCTCCCTGTCGTCACTGCGGCAGAATACATTCCGCACCGACACCATGACAACCCCATGTGAGTGCACAGGCGCAGCCATTCTTTGTTTTGTGTAAGGTGGGTTAAATTCCCATTCTAATTGACTTAGTGTTGCTACAAACACAAGAGTGAATATGACGTTGAAAGGGGGAAAGGATAGCGGAGATAGAGAAATGGTAAGTCTATGATGAAGATTCTATAATTAGGAGCTAAGTGGGTCTCTAACAGTAGAACATCTATGGCGTGTAACATCCTGTCTGTTCTCATCCGACCGGAATAATTACCGATGCTCCCACTCACTTAGTTACTCGTCTGGAGGGTCGGGAGGAAGAGAAAGTGAAGATAGTGCGGACTTTCATTACTTCCCTTGTGCATCAGTGAGGCCAATTAGTAGCTCTCTCACTCACTCTGCCAGTTCAAATTAATTTTTTATTCTACGAACACATACACAATTATCATGAGCAGTAGACTTTTTTTTCAACGGAAACTTTCCGGTACGTACGCTTTCTACCTAAATAATGACACACACACGCCGAGCTAAAGCAAACACACACATACGGAATCATCACACAAACACACGCACGCTTCCTTATCAGCCTCTCATTCATATGACCAATTTTAAAAGTTACACAGGAGCTGCGGAGTGGAAACATAAGAGAAAGTTTTTACCTTGATGGTGCCTTTTAACATGTGAAAGAGTTAGCCTGAGTGCTTCTGACATGTACTAGGTGGAAGGAATTATAAGGGTGCGGTGTAATAACAAGTAGTTAATGCTGACCCTGACCGACACACACACACACACACACACACTCACTCACACACACACTCACACTCACACAAACGCGTTGATTTTGTATTGAAGTCACTATTTTCCGTCTTCCTCCATCGGCCTTGAATAGGAATTTTCTCACTCTGTTTGTACTTCACTTATCAAAGTCACCCGAGAGTAAGAGCTTTCTACCTCTTATGTATTCCGAGCTTTCAAAGTCATTCAAAGTGTGAGTGGAGATGGGTTGTGTGAGGATGTATTGGGATGTATGTGGCTGTGTAACTTGGTGTCTTTGTAATGTGTGTGTGTGTGTGTGAATGGGACAGAAAGTAACAGTGGATGTGTGCTTTAGTTGTAATATATGTGTGTGTGGTATTGTGCAGTTTGTTTCTAGAGCTAAAGCCCCCTGCTGAGATTGTGGTAGAACAAACAAGTGTTTAATATGCGCAAGGCCTTCTCCATAGAAGAGACCCTCTTTTGACTACCTTTAAAGCAGGGCGACGACGAGCCATACATTCTCTATGAGTTGTTTGGGGCAGATTCATGTGTTTTTGGTTAGTGTGTGTGTGTGTGTGTGTGTACTTGTATTGTATGGGGAAGTGTGTGTACATGGCAGGAGTGAGTGTTTGATTATGCCCGATCACGACTGTGAAGGCTCACTCTTTCAATGCCATTAGCCTACATGTTTTTGCAGGGTCATTTTGTTCTGATCACAATATTATTCTTGTCTCCTTCCAGATATTTTCCCAATACGTGTATGCATCCTTTGACGTGCTGGTGAAGACATGTTTTATATAGCGGCAGAAAGGATGCTTCTGTGTGTGCTTGCTTTCTTCTTCGCGGTCTCTAGTGTCAAATCCCGGTTCACACGTCCCTGTGGAGAGATTATTTACGTTGCCAGTAGCTATATACCTCTATTTTGTATAACACATAATGCTTTTGACTTTGTCTATATTTTCCATTGGATTCCCTCATAGTCTCTCACTCTCTCTCTCTCTGCCTCTGGAGCCTTTCATCAGCAACTCTGCTGGTGGTGATGCGAATGGTGAAAGTCGATCAGGCAGGCAGAGAGAGACAGAGAAGTTTGATCATGAAAGCTTGATTGCTTCAACATGACAATATACGACAGCAGAGGAGTGTAGACGGCATGCATAATGCTCTGTAGTGAGTGGAATGAGCTGGAATGGCCCGTGCATAGATTTTCTCGTAATATTCAGAGGAAAGTTTGGGGAGTGAAAGGCGGAATTATTCAACAACTATGCACTTCATCCTTCCCTTTTCAAAGCTATTGAAAGACTTCAATTATGGAAATAAATGAGTACATGTTCCCAGAGCCACACACACACATAAACCTCTTCCTGGTAATACGCTCACTGAATCCATCTAATGTTCACTTTGTTTCATTGAAATTCCTCCGACAAAGATATTCACGGCTACAGGGTGGCAAAGTAATTGTTTCAAAGGCAAAATAATAACTTTGTATATTTGTGATTTGATGTGGAGGTTACGCGTGTGTGTATGGATCTCTATTCGAGTGAATTTAATTGTTTATGTGTGAATGACTCCAAGTTTCTGTATGTATATGTACTATATACATTGTAAGGTATATGTGGATGCATACAATACATGTGGAGGACCTCAGAGAGTCCAACTCTGCTGACTCTTGATGTTCAGCTAGCCATGCCGCCGCCATTTCGGAGATCCGTCTCTGATGTTAAAGCTTGACAGCCTCTCATGCCTCCAGTCATCTTGGTAATAACAGTAATTACAGTTCTCACCGTGGAAGAACACTTGAATGTATACAACACACTTGAGACACACAGACATACATTCTCACATCTTCATCCTAACTGTGCTTGCTACTTAAGTGAAGTAGGAAAAGAGAAGAGCCGGCTGGTGGTGGTGGGAAAAATAAATAATGATGTTCCGACCCAAGTGTGGCGGCAGAAGAAAATGGGCCAGAAGAATGAATGCATTAGATGGTATATAGGAAATATAAACGTGAGTTTTTCATCACTTTGAAGGTCCGGCTGGCCGGGTGGTGGTCAGTTGAAGGAAGAGTCGGAAAGTGGCTAAGAAGAATGGGCCTTTGTGTGTGTGTGTCTAATATTATGTAAGATGATTAACGACGCTGTCCCTTCAGATATGATCTGTGATGCGTAGGACAAATAAATGACCACTTTTGCCGTACAATAGCCTCTATATGGATGCCGATATTAGGAAGCGGATTTGAAGCAAATCTCATCCAATTTCGGTGTCATTTGAAAAATATCAAGTTGAAATATAACATGGTCATAAAGAGGGAGGAGAGGGGAGACAGAGTGAGTGAGATAGAGCGGAGTGGTAATTTGCGAAATATTACCCGAGTGACAACACAACCTACCGGCTGTGTGGCTTTAAAGGGTCGGAAAAACAAGTACGACTACAGACTAGCAACCTTATGAAATGTACATGTGAATGGCGGCAACATCCCCTTGTGAATGGGAATATGTGTGTGTGTGTAAAGTACAAAGCAATAAATTTAGAGGCACAGACCAAAACAACATATGAAACGATATATTTAAGTCTGAAGAAACTTCTTAAAGCGCGGAGACAGGATAATACAGAGCGAAAGAGCCTGCAGATTTCCCTCTTGCGCACACACAAACCTCACTTGATGTCCCTTTTAAACTCATTTCTAATGCATCAAGCACAGAAGAGAAAAATGAAGTCGGTAGGCGAGGCTTTAAAACCTTTTATCATGTGACTATTCGAGGTTATGCTCTGTATGTGTAAAGCTCAAGTGTATGACGTCAGGGAGGAATTGAAAAGAAAAAGGATTCTTCACTGGACTTGAATGCTGCCATGAAGAGGCTTTGTAAATATACATCAATTTCACAGTGTTTGAGCTTTACAAGCCTGACAGCTATGATAAATACAGATTAAAGCAGGATTTTTAATCACTTTCCTATCTCTTTCTGCATAAGCAGAACGTAGGCTTTTGAGCAGCCACGGGCGTTTTGTGTGTGTGCGAACAAGCCATGAGTTGAGGAGACTAGAAAGGTTCAGGACGGAAAAGCGACTGTGTAGGAATGTTGTGCGGCCTGATAACCTCGCAAAACATGTCAGGAAGAATGTCATTGAGGACCTGGTCAGAACTTGTGTGGAAAATGGATGGATGATCTATCATAAATGCCGTGTATATTTTTGTTGAGGCCATCATGTGGTTCGCAGGAGCATAAAAGGGGATTCCTTCTCCTGTCATGTATCTGTTTCTATATCTATGAAGGATGACACATGTCAGATTCATCCACTTCTTTCTGAATATAAAGCACGATGTAGCCGCATGCAACTAAGTGTGGGAATGCCCCCCCCCCTCCTTTTTGAAAGTATTCATTCACCATTCTCCTGGCCCTCCCTTCTGACAAAGGCGCTTGCAAGTCCAAAGAAGGGTAGTACTTTCCAAGATCCTTGCTGACCCCAAGGCTGCCAAGTACGGCGGCATATCGATGTTAATGTCGGGAGCCAGACCTGAGATAACTTGGTTCACGTTACTCGTAGTGGTAGTAATAATGTAACGGAATAATATCTGAGTTAATGCACGTTGCCTAGGGAAAGACTATCTGATTACGGCCGGCCCATATTTCATACACACTATCATTAAGCTTTAATGACCGTATAAATTCCGCATGTCCAAGCGGCATCATGCTGCACAGGATGAATACATAACGAATGTCATATGAACCCAAGGTGTATGTGGTTGTCTCTCAATGTGTCACCCAATTCTGTAAGGTGGCTTAAGTTTGGGGAGAAGAAGAGGGACATTGTTGTTGTTCATCTTGTTCCAACTCCATGTTTATTACATGAAGGCACACTGCACCGTATCCTCATGTAAACTGGAAAGGTGATCTAATCTTTTGCTCTTATGAAAATTTCAACGACCTGCTACATATAGACGCAATCATATAGTAGCGAGTCAAATAACTGTAATCCTCTTATGCTTCATGCATACATCTGTATGTATGTGTATAGTGTAGGATGTAATCTAACAGCATGTGTGTGTGACAGTTGAAATTATGCAGGCGTCTGGCCTATCGCCTTTAAATCCAAGCACACGCTATGGGCCACCTTATCGGAGCAACAAAGCCACGCGTGTCATGCCATTACAGTTGGAAAAACAAACTACCCCGTACTTGAGATAAGACTCGTTTCACCTTTCCAGTTCCTCGCTGATCCTTTCGGATAAAACAATCAGGCTGTAATTAGAAAGAAGAGGTAAGTATAACTCTATTGTTTCCAATTCTAAACTACATCACATCCTTATTTATTGTGAAGGCAAGGGATCAGTATGGTTGTAGTTGAGTAGACCTTGTTAAGGGGAATCTACGCCCTTGTCCCACGCACATGTCAAGATATATGGCGAAAGGATTGAATTCCCTTCAGCATAAATTCAAAGAAAGCTTGGGTTATGCAAGGTAATAAGAGACGACCTAATACCGTGTATTGTGTGTGCACTGGAGCGCTTTTATTTCCAAGTCTCAAAGCTCCAAAGGTCTTGGCATAACGAGAGATTTCACAATGCCACTCACACGAGCATTGCAACACATTGAAGGCTAACCTTTTACAGGAGCTGACACAAGGTTAGTGCTCACAAACACACTGAGCACTGCACTGTAGACGGAGGGGAAAAATAGGCTTACGCGGATCCATTGAAGAGTCCCGGTGGACCACTGGTGTGATGATAATATGTGGATGGCGCCACTGTTTTTTCAATGCTCTCTTCCACTAATTCTTCCGGATTCCATTAAAAATAATAGTCTGTACAAGACATAATGCTCCCTACGTACTCATTCTCAAGCTCGGAGCTACACATAAATTACCATGGCCTCCTCCAGAATTATATGTATGTGACCCGTGGCTTGGCCACTGTCGGATCTATACATGTTTGCAGGATAATTCTCGGCTTTTCCCCCATTAATTGAACCAATTCAGTGGGGGGGATTATGGTAATGGAATAGAATTGATTTTAAATGTCAATGGATGCGAATTAAGCGGGAGAGTTTGTTGGGTTACACTGGGAGTGAGTATAGGGCTTGATTAGCCAACTTTTGGCAAGACAGTTGTACAGAATAGGGGGCAATGTCGGAGCCAGCATGATTAATTCAATTATGCTCCCTTTAAATTCCCATGCACACACACAAAGTTAAACGCACAGTCTAATTAGACTTTTGCACTGAGAATTTAGTGTATAACATTGGTGTAGTATGTACGTGTGTGTATTTATTCATTTGGGAGCTTGATGTTAGGCTGGAATAGAGAATTAAACTACGCCATTGTGATAATTTAAACTTGTCTATAGAGCTGAATGAGCCATGGATTTGAACGTATGCCTCTAGAAGAAGCTTTGTGTTGAGTACTTTTGGGACGCTGGAACTGTCTTGCAAATGAAGACATGAGGAATTCCATGTGAATTTTCAACCTGTTAGAGTAAAGTTCTTTGTCTTTCTGTCACGGAATGCTTGGATGAAGCAATTGTGGGTTTTTTCCCTGGCAAACTTTCACCGCTACTTTTACCACTAAAGTGTCTATTGAGAGTGACGGACGACGGGAGCTGTAGTTTGTGCCCACTCTCATACACAAACACGCAGGAAGAGCTGAATTTACTTAGGCATAAGTCAATATATAAACTACCTACGTACGTACACACGCTCCTGCTTACTTTCACCGTGTATGTGGGAATTTATGTTGTCTGCCCGTAGTTTCAGGTATTTTATAAACAGAACAGGTCGTCGAAAGTTGGCCGGATGCCCAATAATGCGACCTCCTATGTCTTTCACTCTTACTTAGACCCCTTTCAATTATTCCAATTGAGTGGCTGAGTAAATTCGTGTGCAATTCAGTGGAGATTAATGGCTAGGAGGATATAAGGAACGAGAGCAGACACACGCCTGCGTGTAGTGTAAACTTAGCCGTTGTTAAATTTACTAGGACTCATAAAAGGCTGATGCCAGGAATGAGCGGTTAAAACTTGACTTCTCTTTAGTCACGTTTATTATATAAACGGCGACTCTTGTTTGTCTTTGCTCACAAACACACTTGCACACACACACACAATCCTATCATCATTTCCCGACTGCAACGCATACACACCATGCTAACACCATTACCCGGCACACCTTGTTATCCAGTTGAACAACTGTGGCTCTTGGCCCCGCCACAGACCTCTTCGCCAACAAGGTACAACAAATAACATGGAGGACACATTTTCTCTGTCTCGCCCACACATATCCCTCGTAAATATTAGGCTCACCTTGAGGGTAAATGGGTCCATTGGAAGGACCGCAGAAGAGCATTGTAGTGACAGGATCCTTGTGTAAATTTCAATGCTGAATAACCCTTTGGTGTAGATCCACTGATGGTCTTAATTATCCTTTTGACTTTCTTGGAACAATTAAGAGAATTCAAGTAATTAATTTTATGCAAAGAAAACAAGAGTGAGTGAGTGAAAGCATAGCTGAATAGAAAGTCAGTTGGCAAGTTTAGACAGAGTGAGCGTGAGGAAGAAAGCGAGTCCGTTTGATGAATAGAGCACGCTAGTAGCTGTAGTCTTAATAATGTGTATAGAGAGAGAATTGCGTTTAAGGCAAATGCTGCTGCTGCTGCTCGCAGTATTAACCAGCAGACTCGTGTCTACAAATGGATCCCAAGTGTATGCTCAAACGAATGTTTTTCAAGCTGGATAAATTGAGTGAGTGAGTGAATGAGCAGAGAGAATGGATGCGAAAAGCGTTCAAAAGGCCATTCAAATTAAAGCTATTTGGCTGAATGAATGTGGCAGTGGCAAGGTGGATCTTGGAGTACATGAGAGTACAAGTTGAACTAGACGAGACAGGAAAGGGGAAAGGAGGCTGCTCCTTTCTGTCCGCATCCATTTCCAAGCTTTTAGTTTGTCGCAATGGATGTCGGTCAATGTGAATCTTGTTCAGCTTTAACAGCCTTCTTTCCACATACATACCTTCCACTACATCCTCACATCCAGCCATTCTTCGCTTTTTTTTCTTCAAAAGGAGATTTAGAGTATGTAAAATGGTCTCAGCGGTGGATGTGAATGCAGACGATTGAGTGAGCGTGTGGAGAATTGTCGTCTGTCTGCATGTGTATGTGCATGTTAACAATACGCAGTGGGCCATTGCAATAAAAAACGTGAGCTGGGGAGGCATGAAAAGCAAGTGGACGTTAGCATGCCGACGTTCAGGATGCTTTATCCCCCACATGATCATCATCAGAATCATCTCTTCCACTTACCTTTTGGCACACTTCATTTACTACTCTCACATGAATTATCATTATTATTTCAAGGTTATCAAAGACACTCCTCCACAACACATTGCTCCTTGGGTAAGTCAAAATTGATGTGAGTGAGACAAGCAGGGACCAGAAACACAGAACGAGAGAGAGAGAGAGAGAGAGCGAAAGAAAACTTGGCTCCATTCCGCTCAGCATTGTGTGAGAGGAAGAGCGGAGGAATGACGAAGGGCTGTGAGTACAAGTAAGAGCAGTAGCTAGACTATAAGTTTTGTATCGTCTGACTGGACGATTGGGACGCAATGGTGCGTGTCATTACATTCTCTGTTGTCTTTATGGATGAAATGGCATATTGGGGGAAGAAACGGAGCCACATACACACACTTTTCCCAAACCTGCACACAATCCCACACGTAGTACACATCGGCTTACCAAATATCCCACAAACACGAAGCATATCATACAGACTGGCTCATTGAGGCAGACAGGGGCTGTAACATGGATGGACTACTGCGGATCCATATACTGGCTCATTCGAGGCAGGAGAAAATGAGGCGAGATTAGGACCTGACTGGTCATTCTCCATGACATTCTTCTCCACAGCCGGCTTATTTACAGCCTAAGGAAATGTGAAAGCAGTGGTAGGAAGGACGGGGACGCGTGTAAAATCTGTTTGTCTAAGTCTGCATAGACTGTTGGCAGATTAAAATTAGATTTTCGCAGTAGTGAACCCCGTTGAGCAGGCTGGATTAAATGAGGGGAAAAGGTCTCATCCCACCTGTCATTCTATTGATTTTCAATTCAATCTTACTTTCTCCCTCTCGCTCTCACTCTGCTACTCACTGTATGTTGATAGAGACTTGAGGGGAAGGCTTTCGGATGCGTGTATATCCACTGCTACCATCCTTCAGAATGAGTACAGAAGCAGAAGAAGAAGAAGGAGGAGGAGGAGAAAAGAAGTTGAGAAGGAAAGGAGAAAGTAGTTGGAAGAAGAAGAACAGACGAGATTTTTACCATAGTCGACATCTCTGTGGTGCTGAATCTGTGTGTAGTATGTGCGTGTGACTGTACATATACATTGCAATGGGTCCATATAGGCGTACATTTTACTTTATTCCATTGAATTAAATTTCATAGGGAGACTGGATGGAGGAAGGGTGATAAGGATTTTTGTCGTTGTATGTGCATGTGTGTGTGTGTCTGTCTGTGTGCGTATATCTGTGTGTGTTGTATGTTTGAATGTATTTGTTGTGGAAGTAGGAGGAGGAGGACTTTTGTACTATGAGTGTGTGTGTGTGTCTTCAAAGTAGTTCTAGTTGTCGTTACCCCTGCATATTATGGCAAAGAGGCAGACGGCATAGTCATGGACTGTAGTAGTAGCAGTAGTACTGGAGGAGACTCTTGGATTTTTTCCTTCCTTTTTGCGGCGAATAGTCGGGACCGTATTACTTACACACTTGAGTTGAAACACACAAGAATTTTCCTTTCAGTCCTTTCCTCTCACTCCTCTTGCTCTCCACCGCCTTCCATCGTCTCCTCCGCTCTTAACCTACGACGACGACGACGACGACGATAGAATCTCTCTCTCTCTCGCTCTCACACACACGCTCTCTGGAACACACATACATAGAAGGGGTGGGTCTCTCCCAGTACTGAGCAAGTCAGGGATGCCCGGGTTTTAGTTTGTTCACGGCGCTCATCAACTCACGTTCTTCTTTTCATTCTCTCTCGGCTTTTACTGCCTGCCTATCTCGACTACTCGCTTTCTCGTCTCGCTTTCCGCTCCTCAGTTCACTGTTACACGGTGCTACTACCACAACGTCTCCAACCGCTCCAGTTATTACCATCATTATTATGAACTATCAGGATCCTTGTTCTTCGTCTTGTACATTGTGGGAGATATTTTTTCAGGGTGTGTGAGTGTGTGTGTGGACAATTTTTCAACCTCTTCTGTCTCACTCCACACACACATACATCCACGCACACACTCAAGTTCTTCTGTACTTTTCGTCTGAGTAAAGACTTGGAAGCAGAGGGAGCAGAAAAGTTGAAGGAGAAGAAGAAGAAGAAGTAGAAAAAAAGGAAATACAAGGCATCTTCACTCGCCGTAAGTCCTTTTCCCTTTTATTCTCCATTTATGTACCTCTTTGTCTTGACGCTCTTGTTTTTTTGCCCTCATTAAACTTAAAGTCAATATATACTGACTGTTGGATCAACATGGGGTTCAATTTTACTAACTAAAAATACATACATATAATAGTGATCATATGTATGTCATCCAATTAACTCTGATCATTTCGCTGATTACCAACATGTTATCACTTTGGATGCTGTTTCTTTAACGGCTGCACCGGGGGCTGAGGCACATTCCAATACCGGATAAGTGTACATAGACACCACCGCCGGGTCCTCATCTGGCTTTCATGTCTTATAATATCTTTTGTGTCTTTGATTCCGTACCGCAACCTCAGTCCCTTTCTCTCCGTGCTCTTTCTCCATATAGTGAAGAAGGGAGAATCTTGTTGCAAGTTAATGAAACTTATTAACTTGTAAGAGATGATCCCATGAGTTGAAACACCGTCGGGGAAGTTGATGGGATTCACTGTGTAATAATGCGGGCTATGAGGCTTCCTGATTATAATCTACTTTAATGCTCTACAGGGAAGCTAATTATGGTTTTTTGGATAGCCGTTAAGGAGAAAGGAGGTAGTACAGAGTGAGGACTTTATACGGAGGCTGTGCGGTCGTGGTTTTGCAATTATCATATGTTTTTTTTTGTCTTCTATAATGTGGGCAGGCGGCTCAAGGAGCCGAGCCGGAAGGAAGGTGGTCAATATATATGTATTTGAATTGAATTATTTGTATAGTTGAGGACTTTGCTTGAGGGAGACATAAGAGCCAGTTTTACTAGAGGTAAAATGGGGATCTTGATACCTGAGAATAGACAAGTATAGTACTGTAAGCGTCCTATTATACCAAAGAGATTGAAGAAGCTATTGAGGAGCATTAAGTATATAGTTGGACTGTGTTGTTACCATATGACATGATAACGTCTATCTTAATCGTCATATAAAAGTGGTTAGTGTGTTTGTGGGGGGGATTGTAAAATATTTATAGCATCTGTGTGGCAGTACAAAGAGGCAGAGAGAGTGTGTGACTACTATGAGCAAGGGCAATATATTATTATTAGTATCTGTTAAAGGCAGAATCTAATAAGTTTTGTAGGAGCAAAGCATTAAAGCTTGCTCCCTGTGTCTGTCTACTATGACTGCTTTCATTATGAAACCATCCCTGTCCTGAGGTTAGGAAACAATTTCGTCTTCATTGCTCTTCCCCATACCACCTCCCCCCGCATGGTCCTATTGATAGTGACATGATGGAAGATTCCCACAAGACTTTATATCAGGAGTACTTAAGGGAAACAAGAATGTTTTCCCTCATTCTTACAGCCTTTCTGCAGCACTCGGGTCATGCATAAAACATGTAAATGTGGGACACATATTAAAATCACCACCACCACGGCTGCTCCTCTAGTCGAACAGGAAAGCAAAGGTGCCATGTGTTCACATTTTATGGCCGATTAACTTATGGGTCTGCTCTCTGTAGTCATAATTATTTAGCCACATAGGTAGCTATAAAAGGACTTTTTTTTTCTTCCACAAAAATATTTCAGACTGGCTGGCAAGCACGGAGCAGGGGGCATAATGAAAAAAAAGAATTGCTTCTGTACTTTAAGTCTGCCCGCGGGTTGCTAGAATGTATAGTACATTTACTCCCGCTTTCAATCATCTTATTGGATGGCACACACACGAATCCACATATATGTGTACTTGAATGCCAAAGCTTACTCCTTTTTCCTAGAAATTCAAGCAGGTAGAGAGTCAACTCTTGCCAATTCCATTGTTCCATGTCATGACGATTTGTGCAGAAGAACGTGGAAAGGGATAGAGGAGGGGTACAGGCAGGCAGACATGATCATCTTCTCAGCATTCATTCCATCCAGGATCTCATTAGTTACGGTTCATACTATAGGAAAATAGACATAGTACGTACGACTGACTGTAATTACTCGTCCTTCTCGTGCCGTATCCCCTTCCACCTTGCCCTTCTGAATGAGTGAATTGAGTAGCTAACATACAATGCATGCAGGGAAATACAGTGAAAGTGAGAAGCGACATATAGACGGAGAAAATCCTGAGGGAGGTTTGAAGAAACTAACTGACCGTCTCTATACAAGTCTGCACTGATCCTGATGGCGCTGGAATGAAGCATCACATACAATATAAGGCAACATACACCTAACTACCACATGCCTCCAACCGTCATGTCCATCTTGTAGTAGAGGAAAATAATAATTATTATTGCTCGGCTAGTTTGGATGCTGTGCCTCTCGGCTTGTGAATCATGCTGTGGACGTGTGTGGCTCATCTGCTGTTTCATGCGGTGGCACTAGTTGGTCTTGTTGAACAAAACATTTTCTGCACAACTGAGCCTTTTGTAGTGCCTCATGTGCCTGGATCTCAGGGTTTTTCTTTGGACACGCTATGTGTACACAGGATGTGAGTGTATGTACGTGTGTATGAAGAAGTCGTAGACAAGTCAGGCCATAGAAACTGGAGTAGAGCGGACGTGTTAGATATGAGCACAAGTGTGTGTTTGTGTAGATTGTTTATGGTACAGTTCCAAAAGGGGTTCCCTTGTTCGAGACAGAAGACAAAGAAGAAGAAGAAGGGTTAGGGAACGAGAAAAAAGTGGCGGGGGTTTAAGGATGACGGATGAGACGGTAAAAGAATGTCAGCGTGAGTGTGTATGTGGCCCGGTGGTTGAGTGTGCCAAATAGAAGCACTCCACTCATCTCTGCCAGTCCACTGTGGAAGCTCACATTACAAACTTTTGGCTTTTGTTTCTGCAAATGAGATGGCTATTCAGCCGCTCGGAAGCTCCAATCACATCTCTTTAAATGATATGATCGAAGAATTTCGGAGGGAAAAGAGTGATCTTCATTCTTTATAATGATCATGCCTGCCACCACCATGGTCGTTGATCAGGCAGAAGGGAGGGAGTATAATCTGGCCGTCCTTTGGCCATATAGTCTCTTTGCTGGCTCAGGTGAAAGTCCAGAGTGGTGGGGGGATAGAGATCGAGCAACGACGACAGCAGATGTTAGTCACTTCATCAGTCGGAGGAAAGAAGACTACTAGAGGATCCATGTCATCTGTTACTAGTTGCAAACTTGTGACTGCTGTAAGGCTTCACCAATTACCTTCAGCAATCTTCTCTGATTACTCTCCTCGCTCACATAGACATAGACCCGCTTGGTTCTTTCCCACATCGTTGGCTTGCTTCATCATTATTTTCCATTTATACGTTCTCTCTGTCTCCTACCTCCTCCTCCTCCTCTCTCCACAGAAGCTCGCATAGTCTGCCGGAACAGAGAAATTCTCCATCCTACATTCCACACAACATACTCACGCTCTATTGTTCTTCCTGTTGAAGGACCGCAAATTACTCTCCATTTGCTGCATTAAAACTGAATCAAACTATTCAATAGCTCCGGCAGTCAGTTGCTGGGAAGAGAGGAAAGAGAGAAGAAGCACCAGTGCACATTTCCTCCTTCGTCCGCTTCTATATTGCCGTCTTGCTCTACTTTAGCCTAAAACTTGGTCTCTCAACACATTTTGCCCTCCCAACCTCGCGCACAATCCAACTCGCCCACAAACTCACTCATACATGCAACACACACAGCCATCTCCTCTTCCTTGCATAATAATCACAATAATTACTTTCGTATTCCATTACTCTCCTCGTTTTCTACCCGGCGATCACGATATTTTAGAGACAATGGAAAGGAGCAGGGTGCAAGGACGACTTGTACAATGGAGACAAACTTGACCCTGCAGTTCCTATCCACTTTATTACATTGATCATAATCACGGCCATATTATAATGCCAACGCTGCTGCTACATCTGTGACGGTCGTAATGAGACACAGGTTGTAAATTTTACTCACATTTATATGAGCAAGATGGATTTTCCAAAGCTTTCCTCCTCGTGTAATATATTATAGGAGAGCAAAAAGCGTTGTGGACGACGCCTGTAGATCTCCACTTAAGCTTTGCTTAAAGTTCTACCCATTTGGAATGATTTGGCAATTGAAGCGTGTGCGCGGCTGTGTATTTTATGTGGCGAGTGGATTTGGAAGTGTGTGCGTGTGTGATTATGTATGTGTTTGTGAGTCTATGTGAGCAATGAAGCTTCCCTCAAGAAATTTAGCGAATGGTGATGCGTGCTTTGCGGTAGCATTTGGCCCATAAATTCTATAATACATGGTGGGGTATGCACGTAGATCCATTTGGAAGATGGAACCGGTTGCTAGTGTATATTAATGGGAGTCTGCGAGTGAATAATAATATGTTGTAACTGCCGCCGAAGGAGGGGGAAGATGAAGGAAGAGAGTGACTATTTCAGAGTTAATTCAGCAAGGAAATAACTGCTCAAGTAATGGAAGGAGTGGAGTCATACAGTGGGGAGCAGGGAATGATGATGATGACGGTGGTGGGTGTGTGCGTTCCTGCGTGTGGTTGCAGGAAGCACTGTGAGTATGTTTGATGTTGGGAGAAATCAGTGTGTGAGAGCATGTAATTGTGCGTGTGTTTACTTCCATCGATGATGCTCGTTGTGGCGGTGGTGAAAGGAAATTGTGTTTCCAGACAGGGAGAATTTTATTAATAAGTATAGAAGCAATCAAGCCGGCACAAGGAAAGTGCTGTTAAGTCTATAACTACGCTTGGCTTATCAAACAGCAGTATAATACCACCACCATATACGCACACACATGTGGGTATGATGAAAGCATCCGCCTACCCAACCTTCTGTTTCTCATCCTAGCTTGTTTACCGGCTCCCTTCCGCCTCTCTCTCTCTCTCT
>JAQIWI010000481.1:0-30735 GCA_034698825.1 Deuterosminthurus bicinctus | reverse complement strand
AGACTAGAGCTGTTATGAAGCAGCATTATATGACACACACAGAGGATAAACCTTTTGCTTGTGATTTCCAAGGATGCAGCTATCGATCGAATAGAAAGGGAACTGTGAAAAGCCATAAACTTGAGGTGCACAATGGGGGATTCAAACCGTTTGCTTGCGCTATGTGCGACCACCGCACAGCTTCCAAACGGAAATTGAGAGCCCATGAACTGACACATTCAACAGAACAAGCAGTCCAGTGCAAATTTAGTGGATGCTCATACTCTTGTTCATCCAAAAAGAACCTCAACGCGCACCTTATTAGACAACACACGGAGAAGACATTTGAATGTGACTTCACGAGCTGTTCCTATGCAGCAGCTAGTCTACCCATGTTGAACCAACACAAAAAAGGTGTGCACTACAAAAAAGTCTACAAGTGTCCAAAATGTGATTACCGAGCAGCATCTTCAAGCAAACTAAAGTCTCACATTGAAGTACACGGTGTGCATCAGCGAATTCCATGCCCGAGCAAAGGTTGTACCTTCCAAGCGAAGCACCGCCAGTCTTTGAACTGGCATTTGCGGTATCACAAAGCGAATCTTGGCTGCCTCGTGGAAGGGTGCGGCTACGTTGGTACCTCAAGTTCTGGTTGGAAACGCCATATGCAAACCCACGACCCTGCTGGTCGTCCATTTAGCTGTCCTTTCTGTCCCAAGTTTTATGCCACGAATGGTGGTCGATTATACCACCTACACACGCACACGGAAGAAAAACCATTCAAATGTCCTGTATGCAGCTACGGGACCACCTGTAAGAAAATTTTAAACGACCACGTGCGCACCGTCCACTCTACTATATTTCTAGAGTTTGTTTGCGACCATTGTACTATCGATTTCGGTTCGGCCAATCGCCTCGCCATGCATCGGATCAAGCTTAAGACGGCTGTCGTAGTGCTTACAAGATTAAAAATAAAATTTGATGCCAGTTAAATTCACGAAGTTTTGCTGTGATCTCAATAAGTCGGGTTCAAGTTTTGATGTAAAGAATTAGCTAAAGAAAAAAATGAAAATAAATTGATTTGTAATAGTCGATTGCCTGTAGGACTGGAATATGGAAGTCTTTATTGCCTGGTAGACGTTTCTGGCAAGAAATTATCATGTCTTTACCTACAAAAATGCCAGACCGTCCATAACTTGCAGTGGCAGCACAGCATCCATAAGACCAACATCTGGAGAACAACTTGAAAACAACTGAAAATTGCCAACTGATGGATTTGTAAAGTTTAGTGCATGTGCTCATGTGTAAGAATTTTGTCATGATTCAGGCTGATTAAAACTTTTGAAACGATCAGTTGGACAGCTCCATGGGGTCCATGGGTTCCTTGCCAAACTTCCGGATTGCAGCTAAAATAAAAGTTTATTCAATTACAACAAAAATTTCAAATATTTCATCTCGTTTGGCACCCGAATTGTTTCTAATTGCTGATGAGTTCAATGGTTATGACTTTGTATCATTCACAAAATTGCTCAATTCACATGACTGTTGGGTCAAATTTTCTCTTTGCCGTATCTGAAGTGACTTTGATGGCTGGGTATGGGTCCGTATGGTCCTTGCAATAATGGGCCTAAAACTCGGCACTCGGGAACATCATGTTGCAGTATTAAAACATTCTCTTTCGTTCAGAGGAAGTACCAGGAAATAAAATTTAATTGTAAAATAAACTGCAGGTTTAAATTTGACGCTTAATGTACCCTCGTTCAGCAGCTGAAAAATGTTCCAGGCGAGTACTGCGGCTCCACTGGTAGTGAGACTAATGGATCGATCTTCAGCATGTTAATAAAATAAAAATATCGTAAGCTCTTTAGTTATAATTTGAAATTCATTCATCCCAAGTACAACAACATTTTGGATTTAATTTATAATCTTTAGAAAGCCAAACAAAAATTAGGTCTAAATGAATATTGAGTTTGATAGAGAAAGCAAGTTAAGAGATGTTTCGACTTTCGACTAATACTCGTTAACTTTATAGCTGGGAAGGCTGCACAAAGGAGCTGTTATCTTTTTCCTCAAATATTTAGTAGCTACAAAATATTAGTACAAGCCATTGATCGAGCAAGACGCACAAGGCTGAATCCGGCAAAGTAGGGAATCAATTCGTGATCATTTATGTTTTCTATATTAAAGTTTGTTAGTAAAGTAAGTTTTTAACTCACGCTTATCTCATATTCATTCACTGGCCCTTATGAGGCTTTAAAAAATTGTGGAAGGCCAAAACAAACCACTGAATTTCCTAAATGAATTGGAGGATCGACTGTTGTCTTGTCCTTATTTTGCATCAGGAATTCATCACGAAGACCTTAAAGTACACATAGTTGGTGACAGTGGCGTAATAAGAATAACCGTCCGTCATGTAATGGTTCGGTTCGTAAAGGATCAGCAAGGCTGCGTAAGGTCTGTGATAATACAGGGTACGCCCAATGAACATATCTGCAGCACTGCGGGAATGTGCCTAAAAACCACAAACATATGTGAGTCAACGCAACAAATTTCACAGTAAAACGAGAGCAACCTTCAGTTCGCTAAGCAAAATGTACTGGATTTTTCAGGCTCTGATGATTTGCTTGGTTACGCACTAAGTTTTCATGGCGTTTCACTAATCACACATTCACGTTACATGCAAAAGCAAATATATCTCACCTATTCAATTCAAGAGTCATGGACTTATCGCTGTGATCTCGCATGATTTCTGGCTCTTCTTTGCATTGCTTGGCGGCACCCTTGACTCAAAATGTTTCCACAATTTACAAGGTGTTGGATTATAAGACATGGGAGTGGATCCATAAATCCTACTCACGTCAGTATCAAACCCTAAAATATCACAATGAATGCATCAAAGCGCATCAGACTAAAATGGTACTGTTAAATAGGATTACGTTACAAAGCGATTCTCACGTAATTTCATTGTAGAGTCGGTCATATTGGTCATGGGCGCAGTTCCACATTTTTTAAATTGATCTTGTATTCTCCACTTTTTGGAATCCGCACTGAGCTTAGATGCAGTAATTGGCACTAGTGTGATTATTGTAATGTCTGGCTCTCTTTCCCACACGCAATAAACTTCCGGATGGGAAAGACAGCTCAGCTCTTGCTGCAACAAGATGCAGAGACAGTCAGCCTGTCAGAACTGGCCTAACGTTTATTCAGTACTCTCGGGTTGTTGCTTATGTGTATGCTTCTTTTAAGTGTGATGGAAAGGCATCTCATTCATGTACCTATTGTTAGAAATTCCAATGTATTTGGCTCAAGGGCAAGGATACGGACAAGTCAAGGGGAAATGGAAGGGTTACAGAAGAAGAGATAGGGTCAAAAAATTATAAAGAGGACAAGACGCACAGCTTGGCTTGGCTAGAACTGGAGTGAGTTTATTACTCAAGTCAATGGCACGAGTGAGTGGTCATGGTGGAATACTATGTGCAACAGTTGTTCTTGTTTTAGGGATTACTGTGGGTCTGTATTGGGTCACAATTGTTCCTGTGTTTCTACTGTAAGTGCTCCCTGTGTTAACAGGTTTTTTCCTCTGAGCTCGTCATACTCTGCAGCTGCTTCTGCGTTCCTATATGCAACAGTTGTTATTGTGCAGGGATTGTTTTGGGTCTATTCAGGGTCCCAATCATTCCTGTGGGCTACTGTAAGGGATCTTTTTCACAGACATTTTTATATCAGTTCATCATCCTCTATAGCCGCTGGCTTACCGTACTGTAGCATTCAGGTGCATCCTGTGAGGAATATCAAGTCATTACACTCACTTCACGTCTCCAGCCATTCAAGGCTCTTCGGTCTGACTTCCATTTCTTCTCATAAAGAGCACACACAGAATCGGGAGCCAAGCAGTAGCTCATCCAAAGCAGTGCATGTTGACGCTTTTCATCTCTACTAGTTTGATCAGGGGCCCAGCTCAGGGCCCCACGCACGAAGTCAGATTCCTTGTGGAATGCTGTGCCATTATATTACATTACTGAAGCTTGTGACAATTTCTACGCGAGCTTCCATTAGTGACGGACAAAATAAGGTCAATTTAAAAAATCCCGGAACTGTGGCTTTTATTGTCAGTGCAACCTCTGTGCCAAATTGAGCTCACTGGAGCTAATGGATTTACTTGTGAGTTGAGAGGTGAGAGTTGAATATTTTGGTGGGTTGTAAAAAATAATAACAAGTAGGATAGCAGTAACCGAGAAAGAATGACACAACCTAGAGCCCGTAAAGCTCTTATTTAGGGAGCTTGTGCTTGTTTTGTTCTCATACGAAGTGTTAGTTCTTCTATTTGTAATCTCAATCCATTTAATTTGTTGCCTATTTTCAGATGAATTCCCACTGCTGCCACTTGCTGCATTCTCTTACTTTGCCTGCATTGGAGCTCGCATGATCCTTGCCGATCAACTTCGAGCCATTGGCTACCAAACTTAACTACAATAATTTAACAATGATGAATATAAAAAAATGTCTGTGACCTTTTTCAACAACTGATGAATGGGGAATGACTTGGAAGTGTTGTTGGTAGTCCATATGCGGGGACATTGGGCATTTTAATGGACCCCGATCAAAATCTTCTTGATCAACAAAGGTTGTCTCAGAAGTGGAAATGAACATTTCTTCGGAGTGATCCTCTGCTCGTTGTTGCCTTCCATCTCTTCCAACATGACGGCTCGTCCAATTCGCCGAAAGTCCTCACGGATTCGAACACGACCGGGTGGATTTCGCCTCGGAGCAAGTGGAGAAGTTGTTTCCCACCAACATTCGGATAATAATAATGAATCATTTGACACACGACACTTCTTGAATCTCTTCACCAACCTGCCCGTGCTCGATGGTGGAGTTTTGTTAATATCAGCCGGAGACTCTTGTTGCTGTTGTTCAGCATCATCTTCTTCAATGTCCCGTTGAGCTTCAGGACTTTCAACCTTGATCCACTCCAGCACATGTCTTATTTTCTGTGGAATGTGAAACGATATCCTCGCATTTTCATCTTCTGGTGGCTTGATGGGGCTATATTCATAAGTGACTAGACTATTTCTTGTCTCAAGGTTCTTCACGAGATTCTGTGACATTATTCGCGTCTCTCTCAATCAATTCATGGGGTCCATTTTCAGCCAATTCAAGAGGTCAATTTTCTCCCAATTCACGAGGTCCATTATCATGAACTTAAGGGGACTCTTTTGGGCACAGGGAAGAGAACATTGTCAGCTGATAGAAAAACTGTACAAATTCATGTGTGAATATGTTCAATCTCTAGAATTTTCACCTGTGGAACTAGTATAACTTAATTATCACCAATTAAATGTTTTAGCTATTAAGTGAAAATTTATGTGCTATAGTTAATGTATCGCTAAATAAATATTACCATTGTTTTTAAACTTAATGTCAAAGTTTCAAGCCCACCACCCATACAGCCTCATCGACCGAAACCAAGTTGTGGTAGACTTATTTTGTGGATTGGGTTGGAGCACGATGCCAACAAGTAAAACAGTATGGACACATTCTATCGAGCGTTTATTCTGTTGCAGCAACTCAGGCTGTGACTTCAAGACTAAATCTGCGAACAACTAAAAAATGCACGTCCGCGGAGTTCACAGTCTTGAGCGCTATGAATGCCCCTCCGACGGATGCAATTACAAGACTAAATGCGCTGGAACTCTTAAACAGCACCTAAAAATTCACAGCCAAGACAAGCTTTTTACATGCACAATGCACAGCCCCTGGCTGCAAATACGCCTGCAAGGTAAAGTCCTATTTGTCAGTTCATTATGAAAGAGTTCATAGTGACGAAAAGCCTTTTAAATGCTCAACTTGTGACTTCCGAGGAGAATACAAATCAAGTATAATTCAGCATCAAAGTAAGCACATGAAGACAAAAGGCCTCAAGTGTTACGCTACAAACTGCGGTTTTACCACCTTGTACAAAAGTACTCTCGACCTTCACTTTGATGCCAAGCACAGGAAGAAGGACGTATCATGCACTGAATCTGGCTGCAGTTTCAAATATGGAAGTATCCGTATTTTAAAATTGCACCTCAGTGATTTTCACAAGAACCCAATTTTGCAGTGCCCGGCTGACTCGTGTGATTTTATTACAAGATATAAAAATCGCTTGGTTGTACACATCTCTCGTTTTCATCAGGACTTACAGTCTGTTTCTATACCGACATCTAGAAAATTTTACGTTGAAATGGCTCCTGCATCACTACAATGCCACTTTACAAATTGCGGGTACCAGACTAAGTTCACGAAACACTGCGACCGTCACCTAGCCACTCACAATGAAGAAGAAAAGCGAAATCATGTTTGCAAATTTTGCCTCTGTAGATTCAGTTTCTTGGGTACGCTACAACGTCACGTTCAGAAGCACGTCGGGGAGAAGCCCTACCGCTGTTCGTTCTGTGAATTCACCACTGCCGATACCGAAAACTTGCGGGACCATGCTTGGAAAATTCATCGCATTCTCGTGATTCTCCGTCGCAAAGAAGATCAAGTGGGAAAATTTCGCACGAAATGACAATGTAGGATTCTTAAAATTCTATCATTTAATTTAAAGTGTTCAATGCTTACATAGTTCAACAGGTCATAAAGATTGCTGACTTATGTTTTATTAAAACAACTTTCAGTTTTACAAAATGTTCAGCATTACAAGTTCGTCAAGATAAACTTTTGCAACATAACAACAGGAACCATATGGCTCATGAAATGCATACAAAAATCTCCAAGTGGCAACGTCATTTTGCAGCGAAGACATTAACGTTGATTCCAAGGCAGCAGAATAATAAATGGAAACTTGAGGTTGACGTGCACTGAAGAAATGTGACCATTAACCTGTGATCGATTTGCAGCTCCATACTCACAGTGCCCACACCTGAATGGTTTCTCTTTGGTGTGAGATGAAGTATACCGCTGAAGTGCGTGCAGCGCAGCGTTGGGTAATGTTTGAAGCACAAAGGACATTGAAAGGGTCTACCCAAAGGGTCGTGAAATTGCATATGATTTTTGAACGCTTTCTGGGACAAGGCGTATTCACCACAGCCAGATACAGGACACGCTACCAAGTTCTTGTGAAGACGCTCGTGAAATTCCACAGCTCTTCGATGTTTTCCTTTGTATTGGCAGCCTTTAATTGGGCACAAAATCTTCTCTTTTCTGGTATCATGGACGATCATGTGGCTTTTCATGAGGGTCCAATTATTTGTACGGTACTTGCAATTCAATTTGGGACAAAGATTTTTTTTCCTTGAATGAGAATCCAATTGGTGCTTGAACAGCGCATTGCCAGTTAAAAACTTTCGAACACAACCTGAATGATCGCAGTGGAAGCTTCGTTCTTGGTGGAAAATCTTGACATGACGCTTGAGGTCGTCCAAACTGTTGAAAGCTGCTGTACATGCTTGATAGCTGCACTTTAAGTTTCTACTGAGATGGCGACGACGCATGTGATAGTTTAAACTAACTCTTAGAGCAGTTTTGTAGTCGCAATCGGAAGATTTAAATAACTTATTAGCTTCATTGTGGACAACATTGACATGACGCGTGATGTTATGCTTCCATTTACCGCGGAAACTGCATCCAATATTTGGACAAGCAAAAGGCCGTTCATGACTGTTGCTTTCCTTGTGTCTAATCCAACGTAATTTTTTTTCTACAGAGTAATGGCAATCTGTGAAGTCACATAAAAATGGACGTTGGTGATTCTGCTCCCATAGTTTTACAGCAGTTGAGTGCTCTCAACTGTAATTTATTTCATGACGAAAATTAGCCCTCAATGCCATTCAACAAAAGCAAATAATTAGCATTAGCTGAAACGATGGGACCGAACAAGTATTCATACAAAATAATTAAGTAAGTTATATGGCAAGATTTCCCACACATGGCTACCTTGTTTCGCACGCAAGTTAACCCATGTCCGGCTGTCAGCCTTTTTCGAACAAAAAAGTTGTTGGCATTGGCCATTATTTCATCATACATTGGTCGTCCAATAATGCAAACGACTTTTGCTGCAGTCAGTGGGCTCGTAACTACAAGCACAATGCAATGTCGGCAGTATTCATAGCGCTCTTGTGCAGTAAAGGCTGCTTTCCTGTGCAGCCGCGTTGTTCAGGAGCCCAGCTCAGTTTTCCACAAGGAGTCTTATTCAAACTACGGTCCTGAGCTGGGCTTCTAAAAGGTAATAAGTTTTGAAATTATTTTATGTTGTTGTCCTATTATTACATCTGTGGAACGTGTAGTTAATTTTTGGGTCACTATCGGATAAATTACTAGTGCTGCTGCAACCGTTGGACTTCCTAATCGAGTTAACTTCATCCTAGTGGATTCCTAAGCTGCCCTTGCTGGCTGAATGATTGGTTTGCTCTTGCTGTTACCGGACACTATCGCCATCTTTCAGACCATTGGAATCTTCATCTTGGATTCCAGCTACAGAGCAAAACTAAGCAAGCAACAGAATCACCCGCGGATTCTTGAAGTTTGATGCGTATTTATTGTCACGCTGAGTTACAATCAGCTCCGAACCCACGATGATAACAACAATAATAATGAATATAAAAAAAATGAATGCGATCCTTGGCAAATTGCGAAATGAACCGTCAAGAGCCCGATGATTCCTTTGAGAAAAGGCTATCTTGGCAGCGCAGCGTACTTGAATTTAGCACGAGGATAAAATAAGATTAAACTGCGGGAAAAGCTTCTCTTATCGTCATTTAAATTAGTGATGAAACGGAGCCAGGACTCAAAGGAAAAATCTAAGTCTACTCCGCCGTTTTCGTAGATCCTTTCCATAGGCCCCACAGATTATAGTTGTATTGTGTTAAAAGTCAGACCTCCTCGCTAGCAAATTTGTTAATTATCAAGCTGGTCCCGGAGTTATCGTTCCTCCATCTTTGTCTAAAGCAGGCTGATTTGATTTCAATGTAAGAAACAACTATTTTCAGTATAATAAATAGCCATTTTCAATAAAATAATTGACATTTTCAGGTTTCAACAGCCCACAGTCTGTTTTTTGCACAAGTTCTACCTCTTTTGGTCGCAATTATCTTCAGCATCAGTTTCGCTCTTGACTAACCAAAGTTTTAATTGGCTTTGATGTTCGATTTCAGTTTCCTTTGACAAAAATTAATTATGAGATTCGGGTTCTTGAAATTACTTTAAATAAGATTTTCCCCCAAATCTCTGAGTATTAACCCCTTTTAGAGACCTTAAGACTAACATTAAAATCGAAGAAGCCTGTTGAAGGACAGTATGCAGTCCATCTGAAGACATTCATTTCTTAGCAAATGCTGTGAGGCAGGTAAAGATTAAGAGAATGTTTTCTGAAAACTTTATGAATATCATTGGAAACAGAGGGGGTTCTTATTGTCAAGGAATTGATAGAAATGGTGGCAAGGCATTGGACATTGGATTGAAGCCAAGTAGATTAATTACATATTGCATACTCATAATAACGATTAATTTAATGCGCATTGCTTTATTAGCAGAAGACTTGTACAACTTTTAGCCACGCCACAGTAGATTATGTGTTAGCAGCAAGTTTACGAAGCCTTATTGGGACCAAATTAAATTTAAGAAAAAAACCACAACGTTGCAAATCTGTATGATGGGTAAATTCCAGAACTCAAGCCGTGGGTGTGGGAACTGCACAAAGGCACAGGAAAGGGAGTATGTGAGGAGAATGACGAGTTCAAACAAACTTCCTGTACCATTACAGGCATGTCAAGTTTTGCTCCTTGTACGCAATAAATTTGAATTGTCCTTACTCCTCGGAATTGCCCTATCTGTCTGCTGCTATTTACTTTCCTACAGAGTTGAACCAAGTTCCAACTGTTTAGTGCAGCATTAACATGAGTATCCCTACAATCCCACAATGAACAAAATGAAGGAATTATATCTAACAAATAAAAGCGTTAAGGTAGCACAAGAATGTGGAAATTGACTGTGAAGTCATGAAAAATGTTTGTTTTGTTTTTAAGTGCACGTTGCAATGTAAAGGAATCATCTGCTGCAAAATAATTTGACAGTGATTTATGTCTGGATTCGGTAAGGAAAGAGACATGATGAACATATCGAGGATGATGATAGCAAAAAAACTGGAGGTTCCAACGCACGCAGTGTTGTCGAGTGTTTCTCCTATCATATCAGGAACTCCATTGTGTTCTCTCGCCTGCCTAGCTATTGCGCATAACAGCCACGTCCTGTATGATATCTGTTCATGCGACAAGCGAGAGGTGATTAGATCTTTTTCAACTGTTGCTATGCAAATCTATTGTGCCACCTCATTCAAAGCCGAGCACGCAACTCTCCCACACTTGCCACACCTATTAGAAATATTTAAGCACAATGAATTCCTCAGACTCCACCGACCAAGAAATTTCGGGTCCGAGTTCAAATTTCATGCAGGCAGCTGCTCCTGATGTTACTGTGGATCTACTAAGTGCGAGCCATTCAACCCAAAATTCTGACGCTAGCAGGCCCAGCCAGGCTTATCATCGTCAGAATGCTGGGAGCAACTCAACCGTGCAGGCTCTAAGCGCGCAGCCCATTCAAACAGTTAATGCTAATGTAGACGCACAAACTCTGGGTGCTTACGTTGGCAGAGATTTAACAGCTCAAAATGTGACAATTTTTGCCAATGCTCCCTCTTCATCATCAAGTCAACTTCCTAGAAAATCTTCGTTCAGATTGAACATCCCGGACCCAACGGAACACTTCAAAGGTCGTCAAGAGATTTTAAAAGCGGTTCGAGACTACTTTGAAAGCTTGCCTACCGATGTGAGCAATTGTTGGCCCCGAATGGCTGCCATCGTAGGAATGGGCGGAATGGGGAAGACGGAAACCGCCCACAAATTCGCTTCAGAGTCCAAAGACAAATTCCCGAGTGCTACATGGATTAATGCAGAAACTAAACAAGGGACGCTTAATAGTTTTTATGGTCTTGCTAAGGAGTTAGGGATCGTAGGAGAAGACCATAAGATGGCTGACGTGGACCTTGTCAAGCAAGTCTACCGCAAGATTGCAGAAGAAGACTACGGCAACGTTCTCTTCATTTTTGACAATGCTATTCGTCTCGGCTCTAATGGAAGTGAATTTGGCATTTTAAAATACTTGCCGACGGACGACTTACCCAACGGGCGATACCCAAATATCCTGATAACAACGCATACACAAGACTGGGACAAGCGAATCAAAACGTTTCAAGTAGACGGGTTGAGTGAAGAGGAATCTTTTGACTTTTTTTCAAGCTGTTTCAAAGTCGAGTCATCAGAATGTGCTGAAGAATTCAAAATGCTCCATGATCTTTTGGAAGGCTACCCTTTGTGCATGAACCTGGCGGCTTCTTGCATTGACTTCGTTCCAAACGAACACTCAGTTGATCATTTGAAGGAGGAGATCAAGTTGTACATTGACAAGGTTAAGAAGGAACAGGACAAGTTAGTTAATGAGAAAATCAAGCCGGCATGGGGTCATGAATATGACAAGACACTCTCCATTGTGTGGAATTTAACTCAAGAAAGACTTGAACAAGAGGAAGACGGACCCGAGGCGTTAGAAATACTTCAACTTATGAGCTTCTGCAGTCTTCCAGTAACATCAGATGATTTGGCCAGGATATTGGTCTTACGTACAACTAAGTGTCCTCACCCGCACACAGAAGTAAACGATATTAAGTTACGACTGAAAAAATTATTTCGCGTCATAGAGAGACTCTATGCTGTTCGGATCTTGCGTACTTATTTTTGGTGGTACACTCCTGGTAGTGATAGATTCAGATTTGAATTGAGAGTACATCGACTAGTTCAGCTAGTCGTCAGACAGAAAACGAACTGCAACCAAGCTCTACAAGATGTTATACGCTACGTGGTATGGCAGAATTTCTCGCGAGGTTGTGTAAACTTGTCATCGATATATGAGGTATTAGAAAATCCAAGAACACAACTCACATCACGGTCATTGCTCTTGTTAGCAATTTTTGCATGTCAAGGCGAAGGCAGCAGAACCGCTTGGAAATATTTTGAAAAGGAGAAACCGGAAGCGCAATTTGAAGTGAATCTTTGGAACTTAAGCAGTTTAATGGCAGGAACAAAACCTTCCAATGAGTATGCAATTCAGGCTATCAGACAGTTAGTTGGCCTCACTCAGCCATCCGAGGGGACGGTGGATCCAAAGTTATTTGCTGAAATTTTATTGGCTTTGCTTTATCCAGACTTGGCAAAGGAATATATCAAAAGAAATTACAGAAATCTATATTCAAAAAGTTTGAACCTTGACGGCTATAACGTAAGCTCAACTAAATTGAGTTTTAAGTTCATTTTATATTTTAAAGGCCGCATGTGTTAAATGGATTTTATTTCAGGGTATCGAAGATCTAACTGTTGAATTAATTTTGAACATATGTTCATTTGATGATTCAAGTTGTGAGGAAAAACATTGCCAAAACTTCAACTTTATTGCAATGGTTCTCATTGACAAGCTCGTAAAGGTAAAATTCCACTTAAACTTGACTTGACACAAAACGGTGCACTTCAACATGTTTCAGCCAAATGATTTTGAATTTTATTGGCAGAGATTCGTTCGAGCGGATGCACAAATGCCAAAATCCGTAGTCAAACGCATTGCAGCTACTTGGTTGGCTTTTCTTGCAAAGCTGAGGGACTATGAGTTCTTCTGGCTATCAAAATGGGAAGATTTTTGGGTAAAAACCCTTGTTCTTAGGAGATGGTTTGAATAAGTTGAAAGCCAAAATAACCACAAAGATCATTTTAATATTTCAGGACACCATGTATAAAGCATTTAATTCATCGGAGGCCTCTCCGTTAAAAACTGGTACTGATGTCAATCTTCACAAAATTTATTCAAATCAACTAAAAGGTAACCTTAGAATTTTACTTAAAGCTGAGCTGAGGACTTGTTTATGGAGTTGTGGGCTAGCGGAGGAGCTAATTCAAACGTTTGATCAGTTGAAGCCTGATAAAGAAGTCTGTTATTTTAGATTTACAGAATGCATAGGTAATTTTTTTAAAAAACAAAAGTAACCAGTTTATCTCTTAATTTTTCAACTCAATGTTAGATGTCTGCTTGGATGAAGTGAATTTACTAGACGCACGTGCTGAACATCTCATATCAGCTTTTACGAATACGGCAACAAGATGGTGGTTGAAATGTGGGAATTATTCATGTTCGTTTTTAACTCACTTCAAAAGCAACTCTTCAATATTAAGATTTTTATTGCATTTCACTACCAACCGACAACTGGATCTTTTGTATTCTTGTGGTATTTGTTTTATAGATTATAAAACTGGTTTCATATTCGAAGTCAGCTTAGCCTGGATAAAGCTGCTACTACTGGTCGGCGATCGAATTTTAAAAAATCTTCTCGAGAACTTGTCACGCTTTGAAGCTCTGAATTGGTTCGAAGTAACCAGTGAAGACAAAATCCGTAGAGAAATTCAAAGTCAGTCTCGGTATCTAAGGTTCGTTTTCCACAAAATATGATCAATTTATTAGTTGTATAATTCGGGTAAATGGTTTTGTACTAATAACAATTCAAATTGTTGTATTTCTTAGAAAAGGGCGGCCCATTCATCAAAAATTTCAAAGAGAATACTTCCCGCAGTTCATCCAGCGGTACTCATCATCGGAGGTCGAACGAATAAAGACGCTTGTAACGTTCTGTACCAAAGTTTTAGATGAACTTTGCATGGAAGCCAACTCATGATAAGAATCAGAATAACACTTGATTTGTTTTTCATAATGGATGACCCTTGATCAATTTTTAAAGGCCATGAATTTTTACTGTCAGACTGTAACGGTTTAGCCCTCACGAAGCTACAAAGAGTTTGACAACGACTTCAGTTGAGTTCCTGTCATCGTCGTTACAAAACTGCATTGTCTACTTTTTTGATTATGCCTTTAAAACTGAATCAATTCCCTTGCATCAACAAAAAATTCGCAAATATTTTCGGAAAAAATGAACTGTGCTATTTTAGTGGAAACTACAGGAATTCAACAGTACAGGAATTCAACGTTCAATGAACGCTTTGGATATTTTGAGCCGCATCCCCTCTTCACCAAGTACACTTCAGCGCTCTGCAACCTGACACAACTTCAACAATGATGAGACAGAAAAATCCTATCTAACAATTTTATGAAGTGTTATTCAGGTACAACATCCTGTTAAACTACGTTCTGATCTTCATGAGTAATGAAGAGTTCTTGTCGATCGACAATGCTGGCTTGTTCTCCAAACTCGGAACGGTTTCATCACCTGCGCTATTTCTTCTGATATTGGACGAACAAGAGGTGCATGTTGTCGGCTTTGCGCATGTCTTTCATGGAACCCCGTTCTTGTTCAACATAACCAAATTTCAAGATAGGGACATCCAGCAGCTCAACCAGATTATTCTCAAAGACTTTCATAGATAGAGCGATATCTCGATACTGGGGACATTTTATTGATTGGAGAAATTGCAAATTTGGGGCTGCGGCTACAACAAGGGTTAACCTTAATCAGTGTTCTCTAAACGTAATTTCTCAGTATCTTAACATTAAATTTCTACATGAAACAGAACATCCTTCACCAAAACCGAGTATAATCGAGATACGAACATTAGAATTACTCTGCCCTTTGGGATGGAGTTACTGTGAAAAACTTGAATGTCGCATTTCAAGTGTTCGGTTTCTTTATGTTGGTGGCTCAAAGTATATTCATGAAAGAACTACGTATTTGCCAGCTTGTTACTTACCATCTGCTGCAAGGGGCAAACAGATTCCCGGTTGTCGTTAATCGAATTGAAGAAAATTTGGTAAAGCTGCGGTGCAGGGTGATCAACCGCGCAACAGTCGCTGTCGAGCCGGGTTCCACCTAAAAATACGAACAAATTTACGCTCAATTATTTAGTCACTATAAGTTATCTGGTTGTGTACGGTGGTAATGTTGTGTCTAAGTACCTGTATGTCCCAGCACAATCAACTACCAGTTATACTTTACAGAAATACATATTTCGGCCTCTGCTATTGCTTGACAACATTGATTTCGGCCGACACCGCCGGGTTCACAATGTAGAGCTCGTATTCTCTAACAACCCTTTTGAAGGTGATCCTGGCATTAGGTGTGGACAAAGTATATATTTTGGCCCATGGGCATGGGCTGGGCATCCCTACTGCCATCGTTAAATGGGCAGACAGTGGGAGGGCGCTGGGTCTGATGGGCAAGCAATAATGGGCGTCCGCGCAGACTTAAATGGGCAATGGGCACCCGTTCTGAGCCCGTCGAGTGAAAATTTTTCGTTTCTGTCGCGTGTTTCTCGTCAATGTTTTTAGCGTAGTTGATCATAGGAATTTTAATGATTTCGCGCTGGAAGTCATACATGGATTGTGACGTAAAAAATTGGCATGACCTCTTAGGGGCCATGTAATGCTATCAGCAGCTCTATATTAGCGATAAACCATACAGTAGAGTGCAAAAGTAGTCTTGTATCATTTTGTACAAAAAACATGAAACGAGCTTTTGTAGACATTGATTAACACAACAAGGCAGCCTGTGGGCGGCCCATGGGCTTTTTTGGGCAAAATTTTCTTCGGGTTGGATGGACTTCAAAAAAAACTCATAGGCCACACCTCTTTTATGGACCAACACATGACTTTCAAAGTTGCCCCGCAATGTTTGTACGATGGCCGCAGTCTGAACTGGTACAAGAAAGATCAGCTCTGAATGAACATACTGTGTTTGGGCCTGCCGGGCTTTAAACCTTTCGTCTCGTTAACGGTTCATATTTATAATTTTCAAGGTAAAACCAGCTTTTGAAGGAATACGGGCATAAATTAAGCTATTTCTGCTTGTGGGAAATACTGTGGACGACAATCATAAGAAATCAAATGCTTCTACTGTTTTAAATTATTATATTTGAACGTTTGCGTTGGCAAAAATCACTGGAGTCTTCGCGAATAATAATAAAAACTCCGCCAAAAGAAAAATTGTGTCCAGAATTTTTCAGAACCAAAAATTTTTTTTCAACAAAAAATTACAACTATTACTGAACAATCAGAAATTATTATGCAGCACCTTGAAAACAAAATATTTTACTGGATAAGTCTCTTATGGCCAACTACTCTCAACTCTTCGGATCATAACAACTGGGACGGCATGAGTCATGGAATGAATCAGAAACTGTGCCCTTGGCAGGATAACTTTACAGCGAAGAAATTCACGGACGGAGGTCCATAAGATGGGTAAAGAAAGGGAATTGAACGTTCTCGAGTGTACTAGAGAAATGTGATTCTTAGCTTGAGGGTGGTTAGCGGTGGCATAATCACAACATCCGCACATTAATTGCATCTCTTTTGGGCTTGTTACACAATGATCCTGTACTGTAAGCTCCACATTGCATTGTTCGGAAATCATTCAAGCACAAGGGACAAAAAAATGATCCGGCCGGGGGCTTATGAAGTTTAAGGTGGCCCTTTAACTTTTCTTCGGTGCGCATGTACTGACTGCAGTCTGCTACTGATTTACACGTCATAAACGCTCAAGTGGGTGACGTTCTTAAGAATTTCTATAAATTGAACCTTTCAACATTGAGGGACAGTCAGCTTGACAAGTTCAGAAAGGAAATAATAGCGGCGAAGCTAAGCCAACTAACAAGCCTTGGAGACTGCAAAGAAATGTGGGAAGGAATTATACTTTATGAGGTTGACACCAATTTAAAAACAACTCAAATGGGTCGATTCGCATTCAAAATTCATTGCAGTTTCAAGAATAGAAACGTTTGAAAGTGCAAGACAAAAAACAATTGTTTGAAAACTCAGTCCTTTTCTCGGATTATCGCAAGGTTTCCATTCACGTACCTACGTAGTCATGGTACCATAAATAAGCTCTTTACATAAAAATTTATTTAAAGTGCAGGTGCCTTATGACGGCGCATAAGCATTTCAAATGCTTTGCTATCCTCCTCTTTGTAGTCACAGCCTTCTATCGAGCAGTACATCTTCTTGTGCCTTTCGTTATGTCATAGCCCGCAGGTTGTTAATGCCAACTCACAACCAACAGCTGTACACTTAAATGGCCGCTCATTTGTGCGCGCCCTTGATTGCTCTAGCAATGCACTTTTAATGCCAGTTTCAAAGTTACACATGCTGCATTTTAATCGTTTTGGTCTGTAAGCTTACGGACTCCGTACTTACGCGTTAGTTACAAAGTCCTTCATTTTAGCCTAAAATGTGTAGATTTAGGCTCAGTGTTCAATCCAGAGGCTCCACATTTTTTGTAATGACAAAGCTTTGACAATTTTGCTTCCATCATGAAGGCGCTGGTAATTTATTCCTCTCTTGCTATCCCAGTACATTAGATCTGTCCGTTGGTCTTGCTCAAGAACAACATGGATTGTCAACTCTAGCAAACCTTCGGACAATTCATGAAATTATCTAATACTGGAATTACGGACATCAAAGTTCAAGCCAGCAGTAGGTTACCTGTCAGATAGTGTAAAGCTGGTCGAACAGGCACAATCTGGAGCTTTCTCAGTTGAGCCACATAAGTCAGGTTCATCCCTCTCAGGAGAAGAACTTCCTCCGGGAATAAACCAAGCAATTCCGAATCAAGATCTTCACTTGATTGGGCGCAACCATCGAGAATTAGACTTCTGATATTCAACCCTTCACCACAAAGGTCGTAAACAGACTGGAACTTAAACGTTCCAAGAGCCAGGCGTAAACTTGTCAGGGTTTCCTTACAAGAGTATACAATGTTCATAAGCATCTGTTTTTCCCGATGTGATGAGTGCCAGCAGTCAATCGTAAGTGTATTGAATCGACGGCGGGCTGGCACGACCTGCAAATATTTCTCCAGTGGCCTCCAATCGAAGGGTGCCGCATCAATGAAAACGTCAAAATCTTTGATCACGTGCCATTGATTTTCAGAGACACCTGTGAGGTCTTGGAAGGCGATGCCTTCAACTGTTTCCAGCATTTCACATTTTTTGATAACCGTAATCAAATTTCCACGGTCTCCAAATTCAGAAGAGTAGGTCGTCAAGCAAATTTTCCGTAGCTTTTTCAGTTGAAATGTTGCTCCTAAGATTGCAGTGGGTACATTAATGCCAGTGTTATAGATCGACAAGGTTTCCAGGTGGTTGACATTTGATTCCATGATCCGCAGGATGAGTTCTTTAGACGCCGAGGAACTGCTGAATTCAAGGTGCTTAATTGGTGGCAGGACTCGAAGGAAGTCATGCACAGTTTCAATATCAGGATCTCTCTTATCCCAATGCGATAGGGATATCGTGAAAGCTAATCCGTTGAATGGCAAGCTCATCTTGGGAATCAAATCGGTAAATTTCTTCACTTCAGAAACCAAATATTCCAATGAAATCTTAAGGGCAATATTTGAGCGATGCATCGCTGAGTTTATTTCCAAGTGCCAAAACTTGCTCACCAGACGGCAATTCATCAAATCCAATGTAGACAAGTAACTGTAGATAGTTCTGAGGATCTGTAAAATACGAATTTGAATCAACTTGTTATGCTTGGTATTTAACATCACGCATGACCGCGTGAAGAATGTAAAAATATAAACTTCATTTACCACTGAATTGCGCATGCAGCTAGTTTTTGAAGGACTCGCTTTCTTCGAAATAGTACAATTTCCTTGAGCCTGAGTAACAAAAACTGACATTCTAGAGATTTTAAAGACTGAAATGACGAGAGACCATATGAAAAACCAAATTTGTTTTAAAAATATGAGACAAGTGAGACAGATCTGTCACTTATAGCTCACAAAATTCGTAACAGACCTTCCTCCGCTTCTTTTGTTTGGGGTTCATCGTAACTCTGACCTGCTGGAGCGCGGCTGGAAAAATCTTATTGAGAGTTCAACGTAGGATGCTGTAAATTAAGTAAAAGTGCATAGTTAAAGTGGATGGAGGAACCCTCCAGATAGAATGACAATGCAATCTCCTTAACTGCCCATTTATTAAATTTTAAATCAGAATGAGTAAGCTATATTTTGTTGTTCGGGAAAATGAACAGCTTGCTTTCGATTTCCATGGTGACGTGATCGTAGATGCCTGTCAAAAACGAGAAGGCCAGAAAACATAAGTACTTCATGCTACTCTCCAGGCAAAGTGGAAGGGGGCATTTTCAGTGATATCTGATATCCCAATGGGTGCTTAATACGTGCAGCTCACCTTCTAATGTCACTTCTAAAATACATGCAAAGGTTTATAATCACGAGAACGAGAATCGAAAGTTACTGTTGGAAGGGAAATGAATTGGGATCATACGGATTCGGTTCTCACCCCTTCAAGACCTCCTCCTGCGCTTGGTTACGTAATAAATTTTGGGGATTACGTTTTCCCCTTCCTATTAATTTAACATGCCCATCAAGCAAACTAAAGCTTGTGTACATGATGATGACGGCAGACAACGCAGGCAGCCGATAATAAACAGCAGGCGTTAGTGAAGCGCAGATTTCTTCAGTTCATTCAGAAACTGAATTCCCTTTCATTGTCGACCTCGAGGACGACCGGACGACCGGCAGTGTCTTTCCAACATCGGAGTTTCTTTTTCATTGCAAGGGTCATAAGGACTCAGTTGGTATGATGTAAAAGCTTGAAACAAGCTTGTCTTGATAATTTTTTTCCATGGGTGACAATTAGTAGCGGAGATGTTTACGCGTCAGTTCATTGCATATGCATCTCTAATGTCAATGAAAAAACCAAAGCAAAGCATTCAAGTGGAATCAAGTTGCTTCAGAGAGTCATATCTGAAGGAGATAAAGACTTGATAAAACAACTTAAAGATGATCTGGTTGGCAAGGCCTCCAAGGTCCTTAATGCTTCACAAATGTGCTCCCAATTGGTCCGACAGAGTGTTCTAGATGAGCGTGATTTTCAGTTGGTGAGCAAGATTGCTAAGACACTTGCAAATTAACTACTTGTAAAACCCATTGATGAAATGCTGGCATTACCTTGATAATTGACCTCATATTTCAGAACACCACACCAAAAGCTGAGAGGAGACAGTTGGCGGAAAAGGCCTTTGAAGCAGCGTGCTCAAAGGGAGCCTTTGGACCTCTTGTCGTTGCACTCCAGTGTAGTAGCAACGAGCACATCCTTCAAGAATTGCTGGAATTGCTTGAGAATTTATTATCGAAACGACAGAAGGACCCCGGGCCCGGGGTCGATCCCATTGCCGCCGTCAAATATTTTGCAAGTCCAGAAGAGTCCAAAGTAGTGAGATCAACATTCTTTGACTAGACTGCCCTTCCAGATGAGCTCACGAGACTTGCAACTTTTAAAACCCTGCAAAAATCAGAAACGAAAGGGACCTCTGCGGTCCAGTTTGACAGGAAAAGAATGATGAACCTGTCATCTGACTGTTCACTCACCCTTTGGAATTGGCAAGCGGGCAAAGAAGAGCCGATGGAAATTGCGGTCAACGTACAGCACATCGCATCGAATGTTTTCAGTATGACGAGGAAATACTTGTGATGGGAACTAAAGAAGGAGTTGTCTATCTGTTTGATGCGAGAACCTTTGAAGAAAAGTGGTCAGTTAGAACAGGGGATTCCGTGGTCTCGCTAAAGTTTGTGGAGTCCACGCTCGTGGTGATAACGCAATGTTATGCTGAGATGAAGCTGTGGTGGATGGATATTTCCCGTCCTGACATGTATCTTATAAATCGAGGGCCCTCGTCTTTTTGTAAGGGCCCAGATTATCAGGTTCCAGGGGTCTGTGTGCATCCACATACAACCTTTTTTTTACACTCTTCACTTGGTATACATGTTTGAAACGAAATCTGGAAAATGGATCAAAGACGCCAAAAGATTCTCGTGCACCTTATCCGCACCAACTTTCATCAGCACATTGGCTGTTGGAGATTTAGTTTCAGCAAAGAAAGTTGCTCTAGCTGGTTGTTTCGATGCAATCATTGCGATTTGAAGCCCCTCTAAGTTTGTGCGCGACCAAAGTCCGCTGAAGGCTTTTCAGGGACATAACGAGAGAATTGTGAGTCTGAGCTTTTTAAGAGGACACGTTCTAAGTTTAGATCAAAGTGGAAATATTCTTATGTGGTCCGGGTACGACATTGTAATTCCAAAAGCAACGCCAGTTCCACGGTTTTTGGTTCAAAATTCTATTGTGAAAAATTTGGACACTCTCGAACGCTGGTTTTCCTCCTGCTCTTCCACAGATGACGTTATTCAAATTTGGACGCTACCTGATTTGTGGCTACGTACTGGCTAATGTGTTTCTTATAAATTTTTATTTCTATCGTCTTAAGTTACACTTTGTACTATTTAATATTAAACTTAAATGCAAGTTTGTAATATAACCTGGATTATATTCTAGGATTTCATGAACTCCTGTGTCAGGAATGCACTGCAGGCAGGCTTGATAAAACTGAACGGGGCAAGGCAAGAACGAACTGAAACAAATAGGCGCGTAGTTCATAAATGCATTGACAATCATTTCTACAGTCGGATATAATGTGAGGAGTGCGAGGTGCGAATGGCCAGTTCTAAAACTCTCAAATATTTGCAACAAAATATCACAGTTTTCAGAATTTCAACACATTAACCATTTAATGGGTTAACCATGGAAGCCTGCAGTACTGTTGACCTCAGATGCTTGATCTGCCGTCGAGTGACACTGGAAAATTTATCGATAGATTCCCAAGTTCTTTCCTCAAACGCATCTCTCTTACATGACTTTCTTAATTGTTTCCATGTCAATTATCTGGACACCGATGTGAATGACCTGTCAACATCATGTCATCTCTGCCTAACTTGTGAGCAGTTTATTGCGGAATGGAGCAGCATCCAGACCCAAATGACTCAATTGACCCGACGTAATGCTCAATTGAAAGCCAAACTCTCTGCTCTGCTTCTTTCGGAAAATGAAATCCTACAGCGAATTCCAAATGAGGATGTCAGTGACATCAACAACAGGATCCATAATGCTCAAGAGATCCAGCTTCCCCTTCTCCTTCACCAAACTGTTGATGACATTCGGAATGAGCTCCGGAGAAGTAAATATGTTCAATAGACCGCTTGAACGTCGAGCAAATTTTAATGTTCATGGATTTTATTTCCAGAATACTCGGCCCGCGTCTTGCTAGACAAAATTCAACTTCCTCCTCCGGTACCAAAACTGGAACATTTGCCCACTGTCAATGTCACTGCTGACGAGGCGTGGGATCATTGGGAATGTGAGGAAAATATTCAATTTCCTCTCGTACCGAAACTCGACCCTGTGTCGGCTAGTTATGACAATGATGACGAGCCTTGGGATCATTCTGATGTTGGTGCTGATGATCCTGATATGGAGTACTTGCTAAGTGAAAATGATGCTGAGGCATCGAAGAGAATTCATGAAATGAGACCGGCAACAGAAAAGGACGCCAGTTCTAATTGCTCGCATTTACAAAACTCCAATAAGACAAGAAAGGTCAAAGGTGGAAATCGCAAAACTACTGAATGTCCACGTAAGTCATCTTGTGATAATAAGAATTTTCTTTCACTTGCCAGCTAGTTTCTAGCCCTTATTTCTCTTGAAATTACTAAACAGGAAAAAGTAAAAAGCAGCCTGTCGTCATCCCAGTTAGGCACAAGAAATGCAAGTACAACAGCTTTGGCATCCCGCTGAGTGAATTGGAAGTAGAGAACTTGGAGTTTCTGCCTGCCTGTCAGCGTCCTGTCACTAGGGCGGCCTCAGATCTTCAGCCTTCACCGCCAGTGGACAATCTCGTAGAAGTTCATGACGGGCACCTTCGAGCGGAAGACGAAGTCCCTAGGGCTATCCCTGTATTCCCGCCGTCATTGCCACCAGTTGTTAACCCTTTACCACTGGTAGCATCCACTAATAGACGCCCGAGTTCACCATTGTTGGCACGTCGTAGGCTTCGTAAAAGGGTGGCTCCTGCCTCACAACCACCACCGGAGGTGGCCCACCCTCCACTGCCACCTAATCCTGAAAAAGAAATCGACGAATTTGCTTGCAGTCACGACGTAATCACAAGCACACTTTCCATACTTATATAATAATATTACTAATAAGACATTACGAATACTTTGTTGTAAATTAAGGGTTGTGGGAAAATCTTAACAAAATTTTCTCCATCTATAGACGAAGATGAAGTCTTTGAGTCAAACAACGACCACGAATTCCCCATTGAAGAAGATCCGGAAGTTGCTGCTGCAGTTGAAGAGCCAGGTTCTTCTGTCCCACAGGCGTCCTTTTCTGGTGGTCAGCCGGACGATGATTTGGCCAAGAAAAGAGGTAGCAAGGTTTGTCCCATTTTGTCAGCAATATTTTGTATTCATCTTTTTATACAGCTTCAATGTGTCACACATGCCCTGATTGTGGAAAGTCAATGTTTAGAAGCCACAGAAATGCTCACGATCTTCGTGAGTGCATGCAGACATGCGAAATCTGTGGAAAGAAGGCCAGCCGCCAAGCCATGCCAAACCATAAGTGCAAAGAAGGTAAAGAAATTGCAGCGTTTTGGTTTCCATCACAGCAGAATTTTTACTTTGTTTTTATTTCAGCACTGAAGTGCAGAGTCACGCACAAGAATCCAGATGTTTGTACAGGGTATTACAAGACAGCGAAAGCTCTTGGTGCCCATATCCGTCAGACCAGCGGGGTGTGTGAATGTGGTGAGTACGTTAGGGGGCGCGATAAGGCGAAGCACGTGTGTGGGTCCAAAAAGAAGAAACAGTAGCCTACTCTTCTCAACATGTTCTTCTTCGCCACTTGGTTCCGTTTTGTCCAGCAATAAGCCCATCATCATCTCCACCATTTTCTAATTAAATATAAAATGTGCATATGTTCATGCAATAAACGTTGTCCATTATAATCCATCGTCCACTTAATCCACCTTGCACCTGCCAGCACTACCACCTGCTTCCGGTCAATACTTTCTCCAAAACAGGGGCTCCAACAACTTTCTCCAGGGGTTCCAACTAACTTTCTCGGAGTGGGAGCTGCCTTCCTCTACACCCCTTAACTCTCTTATTATTTTAGAGCCGCTGGTTGTAGATACTTCATACTAACTGGAACCACCATCATATTTAATGTCGTAATTTTTAGCTAACCAACGACGGAACATGTTTGAGTGGCAGTCCAAGCCACTGACTCGGCTGTAAATTGACGAGGAATTGGGCAGATAGTATAATTTAAAATTTGTGTTTTGCACCACAGTAATGTGGTGAAAAACATTTTCGAGCAAAATTTCCTGCAATATTTCCACCAATTTTTCAAACATGATTTCCAGCTAACCTTCAGGCAACATAAGCATTTAAGACTTGGCTCAAACTTTAGTTTCCACTCCGTATATGACCAACGCTAACCAGTTTCTTGGTCGCTTGTTTTTATTAGAACAATGTCATGGCGTGACAGCATCTTTGTCAAACGTTGCGTTTTTGATGAGTTTTTTGGCTTGTGTAGCAAATACATCCCCCATTTGTGCTCCTATTTTGATGAAGTTTTTTAGTTCAATACGAAATGACGTAACGCCCAGTATAATTTCTCACTTTTGTTATTTTCAACTTTGAAGCGAAGTTATAGGCAAATTATTCTCAAATCCCGGAGAGTATTGATGTCCGCGTCAGCAGATCGTCATAACTTTTCATTATCTTTCAAACAAAAAAAAGTTCATCATAATCGATGCATCTGTTTGGGATATATGGAAAAACACCGATTTTTCGGGGCCCAGGGATCCGGGTAGCTGGGGCTAAAAAAGTCCCTTCTAGACCTTATCAAGTAATTTATGCAAAAAAATATAATTTGAAATTACTAAGAGTCGGTGCGCCCAGGATGGCTGCGAAATGACTTTTTAATTATGCATTAAGGATGTAACTATCAACTCCATAAAGATAGTGGTGTGGTGTGGCCGCTGACGATTCTCTTTTCTGAGCGACAAGGCGCTAAAAGGTTTCCTAGCGGTGGTTGCGAAGCTGATTGAAAATTTGAAAAACGTTTCGCGATTGAGGACATTTTAGCTTCCGACCCGCCTCCCAACGGCTTAAGGGGGGCCCGCTGACTTTTGTGTCCACCATTGGTTGGATGCTTTCAATGGCGCTCTATCTCCTAGACCACTGAACCGATCACTTTGAGCGGGTGTTTGCTCAACTGGCGATAGAGAAAGTAAAAGATCGACGGCAACATGGTTTTTTTTGCATTGTCAAACTTTACTTATTGATCATATAAACATAGAAGACAAGAAGAGAAAACAGGCTTCTGTTTCCGCTGGCCAAAGATAAATCTGCCGCTGGGGTTTTGTGAACGTGATACGCATAGTTCTGTTGCTAAATGCATTGAAATTGAAAGTGAGCCTAAGTATTGAAGATCAGCTAAAATTCGAGCAAAATGTGTTCCTACGAAGATTGCTCGGTTTGTGTGCAACAAAGCAATTAAGTTCAACAATCTGAAGGAAAATGTACTTGTGTTCCAAAAGTAGAAAGCTTTTTCGAGAAGTGGACAAAGTTTCGTACAATAAATCATCGAGTCAGAAATCTTACATTGAAGATTCGGGAGTAATATCAGGTATGAAATGATTGTAGAAATTAGAAAGTAAAAATGTTTAACGACTTTTCGTACCGCAGTTGGAGTAATTCTGGGTCTCTTTTCATCGTGCACTGTTATTATGAACATCATTGTTGCAATCGGCATCAAGTGGGGCAGGAAGGTGATGGGCGCGAAGAGAATCTCGTGAAGGGACTGAGATGGGAAAACATCGAACTCAATTCAGTGCAATAATCCAGTTCTCGGTAGCAAAAAAGTTAATTATTGTTTCTGTTCTAGGTATTCTTACAAATTATGCGATGGCGATTGCAATATATGGAAAAATGCACTTCACGAAAAATTAAAAACAGTTAAGAACTGTTCAGTTTCAGAATTCACTGGAAAATTCTGGAGCGTCCTTCATTGTGATGGTAAATCATACCATGAATACCTACAAACCTCCCCCCGGCAATTACAATTGCAGGGGTTGGTGACGTTAGCCTAGGAAGGTGTAGGCGGTAAGTGACCCGGTTATGAAGGTGTAAAGATGCAATGACCTAGTGATGAAGGTGGAAGGTGTGTGAGAAGCAGTGTCATACTGCGAGCGTTATATTGTACAACTGAAATATCCCTCAATGAATAAATCAAAAGTCCTCTCACTAGGACTTAGACAAATAACGCAGCCCACATATGACTTTATGCTTAATTAGCTCAGAGCCACTGAAACTGAAACGAATGAAGGAACTATAATCGGTGAACTGCACAAGATTATGACCTTGTTTCACACATGAAAAATGAGCACTTGGTAAGTGCCAATAAATGCCAACTCTAGAGAGATTTTGATGTTCTTCCACTGAGAGTGGAACAGCAACTAACTTTCTTTATTGTTCTCTTCTCTTAAGATTAAAATAACAAGAAGGACGATATTCGTCCTTTGAACACATTAACGTGTTAAGCTGACTTAGCGGAAACTAATCAGCACATTCACACTCTCGTTCATACTGAAGCTGTTTGCTAGCTTCTATTGCCTCACGCATATTTGAGTTGGAATGTCTCTCACACGTACTTTTGATGAAGATTATTACGTTAATCTATTCGTACCTATTACGTTACGTTAACAAGTGCAGCTCCGGAAGAATCAGTTAAAACAAGTGTACATTTTATTTTAACAATGAACTCTCCCTTATTTGCGCCTCGTGATGAATACGATGTAGGACTGGTATCAATAAGATATACAGCAAGATCTGCTCAACCTGAATATGCTCAAGTGCCTCAAGTGAAACGACAAAATAAAATTCGTAGCATTTTGATTTTGTTACCTGGGTACAAGCCGCCAACTTTAACTAAATTAAAGTTCAAATAATCTGTTAATAGTTTCATGGATTTTATATCGTCTACAAATAATATGCTTGCGAGGAATAATACACAGATCAGATTAGGACCTTCGTTTCTCAGTGTTGACACGTATGCGATAAGTATCCAAAATTCAATAACAGACGCGAAAACCTATATGATTAATGATTATGAACAAAATATTAGCAAGATTTCTTTGCTATGTAAGGTTATCGTTTTATTTAGGGGAGTACATGCGTGGCAATTTAGTAACGAAATCGAAATTTGATAATTCCCTGAAAATACAGAATTTATAATAACTCAGTCAACATCACAGTACCCTGATAATCGGATCAATTTAAGTCAGCTTTTAGAGAAGATCATTCCTTAAAAACCAGTTGAGAAGAAGGATTCTAAAGAGTGTCTGTAGAAGTTGTACATGGGCTTGAGAAAAATGGATTAACTTGACCATTACAGTAGTAAACGGAGGTCGTTGCGGTTTTCAGGCTGCTTTTCCGGCGGGTAGCGGGATTTCTCCATGTATTAGCATAGTCAGGTAGCCCATTGAGTGGGCTACCTAGCATGCCAATTTGGGGGCTGTGGGGGCTCACTGGTGAGAATACCAGCAAAACTCACCCCGCCGCACAGTGTGTTGTCTCAACTTATTTTAGCTACTGTACGTACGATAAAGTTCATGGAGCAACTTTTTGTGTGAGTAGTGCAGCTAACAAAAAAAATTACTATGTCAAGTTTCCAAAAGAGTTTGCACATATCTTGGGTTTTTGCAACAACTTTTTTATAGTTGGGAGCCATTTAGCTACTGCAGTGTTTAGTTCAGGAAAATATAAGTTCCTACCAAAGAACAAGTTTTACTGGTTTAATGTTGCTATCTTATATATAATTTATCAAAATCTTTTTTTTTCGTTCACGCTATCTACAGGGTGGGGCCTAAGTCCTGATACATCGATTTTCGTCTATGTTTCAAAAACTACCTAACGCTCCTTCATGAGTTTTTCTTTATCGATGCTTTATGGTGTCTAGTTTTAGTTATAGGAACAACATTGGTATCGGCCCTTCATATGGTTCAGAAAAACGCGAAGTGTTGGACGCCATTAGTGTGGCCCATGTCGCAACCCACCTCTCGAAAACTTCTTCCTTTGCGCCCACAAGAAATTGAGCAATCTATACGAGAATTTTTTTCCGAAGACTTTGGGATATGTACGGCAACTCCAAAAAATTTCAAATTTCCAGGGGGTAACTTCTTATAAATTTTGAGAGCAGTATATGTTGATATTGAACTGTGAAAATACTTTCCAAACAGGGCTCAGAAGTATTTTGTTCATAAATTGAAATAAGAGAGTGCTGCGAGACTAATGTTTTTATGCTGAATACCTTGTGGGTCAAGGCAAGTATGCATGCCTTTAAAATAGTCAAAAAAAAATTTCTAGGTTTAGCTACAAAATAATTTTATTATTTGGCCAGTTTTCCTTTCAAATTTGTTATCTATCTTACATAAACAGTAGTTGTAGCGGAACACATCAACCCTCAGAGTCCGCGCTAGTACCCTCGAAAAGCCCACTAACCACTTAGCGTATCACAGCAATTTCAAGATTCCAGCTAATGGTTTAAGAAAAATAATGCGTCATGATTAACAGCTATGGTTTTAAGTCGCTAAACTGCGAAACGCTTGGAACGAGGATGGAGTTTTTCGGCTCACTGTTGCAACAAAACTAATTTCAGTCAACTACCATGATATTTTCTGAAAGAGAGTTCCCTAATGTCTCCGTTTATGACCCTTGAAAGAATTCCTCGTCCTCAAATCAACGTCTGCAAAATCGATTTTGCTTACGGAGAGGGATTTTTAAGAAACACGAGTTCCGAGATTCGCCCATCTACTGTGCAAGCCTTGCTTATGCGATTGCCAAGAAATTTTTCTCCGAGAAGCTCAGGAACTTAACGTTACTTGTGCTTATATTGTTTGGGAAAATGCGCTCACGTTTCGAAAATAAAAAATAGATACGTGAATGTATCATTCTGGATTTGCGTCATTGAAATCTTTCGGAGCCCTAACAAAATGTTTCAACGAATCCAGTTCCGTAAAAAAGTCCCGCAGAATACTGATATTTTAGCACAAGTATCTTAACAATGTTGGTAAATAAGAGTAAAAACATCAGAAGCATGCGGCCAAGCGTATGGATTTGGCAGGCTCCTAAAGTTAAGTATCAGGACTTAGGCCCCACCCTGTACTGCTTGACGGCTTGACCGACTTAGATGTGAAATGGCTTATTGGTAAGCTTAAGAGTTGGAGTTGTGGAAGAAGGTATTGATTTTTCGGTTTTCGGACCCGAACACCTCCAAAACTCGGGTAAAGTCCTAAAAATGTTTGTTTTTTCGACAATTATGGGCAAATAAGGTTGTGTGACAGGAATTCGTTCATCATGGTTTAACTTGGCAAGTACTCCAAATCAGAACCATCAGAACTAGATTCGGTATGATCCCAAGGTTCGTTATCAATTCAGGGCAACCCAGGAGCAGAATGAGCAGATTTGAGCATAATGCATTTGCCACCCTGAAACCCTGGGTTAAAACGTTTTCTCTATACTTCAAAACCCCGAAATCCACTTTTTTTCGAAGAAAAAAAAGCAGAAAAAGCATAAAAAGCATAATTGCGGGTAAAAAGCATAATCGTTAGAAATGGCCGAAATTTTTCAAAATTACGAAATTTTTTCCTTTTTTCTCTTAAAATGGGAATATCTATTGTTGTTGCGCTTCGAAATGTAAAATCTGTGCTGATTTATCGCTCTTTTATTGAATTTTATCGCTTAAATTTTATAACTTCAGCGTAACCATTGAAAATTTAGGCGGAAAAACAAAATTTGTCATAGAAGATTCTATTTTATTTGCTTAAAAATGAGGTTTGACTCCAAATGTTACCGAAATATGCACAACAATTGCGATTTTTATCCATTTTAGCATCCAAATCAACTAAAATTGAACAGCAGAAAAAAAGCAGAATTAAATCATGAAAAAAGCAGAAAAAGCATAATTGAAATCGTCAAAAAGCAGAATTTACACTCGAAAAAAAGCAGAATTTGGGTTGCCCTGTATCATTGTCATAACTTCCCGACACAGGGACGATTTTTGGTACAAGAGGAAGTTGAATATTTTCCTCACATTCCCAATGATCCCACGCCTCGTCAACAGTGACATTGACAGTCGGCAAAAGTTCCAGTTTTGGTGCCGGAGGAAGTTGAATCTTGTCAGCTATAACGTAGACCGGGTGTTCTGGATATAAAATTCATTGGCAATATAATATTTTTACATTTATAATGTGCGCATGTATTAAACAACTCACGAGTTGAATCACTGAGCGACAGTGTCTTCTTCTGGCACAAGAATGGCATTATTGGGGCCTTCCAAGTCAATTTGTTTGCTGCGAATGTGCGCGATCTTCTTCAGCAACATGGGGGCCGAGTATTCTGGAAATAAAATTCATTGACATTAAAACTTGCTGGACATTCAAGCGGTCTATGTAGCATATTTGCTTCTCCGGAGTTGGTTCCTAATGTCATCAAAAGTTTGGTGGAGGAGAAGGGGACGCTCAATCTCTTGAGAATTATGGATTCTGCTGTTGATAATGTCACTGATATCCTCATTATGAACTCGCTCTTGGATTTCATATTCCGACAGAAGCAGAGCAGAGAGTGTGGCTTTCAGTTGAGCATTACGTCGGGTCAGGTGAGTCATTTGGGTCTGAATGCTGCTCCATTCTGCAATCAACTGCTCACAAGTTAGGCAGAGATAAGGTAGCGTATATAAATTACGTAACACCAAAAAACCCAAAATTTGACCGACCACTGCCTTTGTAACGCATACGTAACAAAAACTCCGA
>JAQIWI010000480.1:0-30756 GCA_034698825.1 Deuterosminthurus bicinctus | reverse complement strand
AGCATCATTTCCATACTTTCAAATCCAACTTTCTCCACGTTCTTCTTCATCCGCCTTAAGACGAGTTGGGTTGGAAGCGAAGAGAAATTATAATTTCTCTCACACCCAGTCCACTCTGCGTCTTCAAACATAGAGTGAAAAATATGTAACATTATAAACTTTCTTCCATATCAATCTAAGGATGCCAGCAAATGGAATCATCAGCTGAAATTTATAAACTTGTTTTTCAATACAAATTACTATTATCATATGATGATAATCCTCCTACAAATTCTATATTGACTTGATGTCCAAAATAGCTCCCCAAGTATGGCACCCCTTGCACAAGCTAATTTTAAGTCTCACTCTAGTCATTCACTCAACATCTCTTATGAAGACTTTAAGCCTTGATTAGCTCAAGGCTTTAAATGAACCTCAAACTGGCTTAGCTGGCTTATGCTTTTAGTACCATCATTTTGGGCTGGCTGGGTTGATTGGCTGGGGACGAGGGAATCTAGTAATGTCATTTCAAGCTCACTCACAATCTCAACTCACTTATTCCCTAATTTCCTACAACTCTTCACAAGCTAAGCCATTCCCATTTAAATGGCTCAGCTTTGTATAATTATTATTATGATGATGATTGTGGCTAATATGGTGGATTTTAGAGCAGCTTATTCTCACCATTGCAAATGTCATAGCGAGCAGAGCAGTAGTGTATATACGTTGTAGTTAGTGCAACAGTTTTACAAATGGGACTGAGGCTCTGGATAATTTTTAATTATTATCCACCCCCTCGCATATTAATCTGGAGGTTTTTGGGACACTTATTAATTTTAATGGGGAATGCTTGTAAATCAACCCTGATTCTATTACCAATTCCACGGCTACAAGACCAAAAGGTATTCACGTTGTTATTATTAGAATCCATACTATATCCACACAGCCGGCCGTCGTGGAGCTCATTTTACCTCCATATCTTACCTTGTGCTCAACTCGTTGCACTACTATATACTTGTTGATAATTACGGTTTTACTAATAAGATTTCAGTGGATTCGCTCCGGGCTAAGGCCTAGTATTAAATCCCACAGTTGTTTTATCATTTTCAACAGTGATAACTTTCGGGCTTAAGCTTAACACCGAAGAAGGTGTCGTTTGTTTTGCGGCCATTTTAATAAAATTTTGGCCATCAAAGCCATTTTGGATTCTGACAGATTTCTCAAATTATGCACATTTTGACCGACCATCAAAGCCATTTGTGGTGCCTGAAATTATAGGGCTGCTGTTTTATTAGACCGCAATGGTGATTTGGATACAAATGTTGTTGCTATTGTAACTATTATTGCAAGCTGTAAGAGGCTGTTCATATAAATGGGAGCTGAAGAAGAACAATAGAATGATTGAATGGCGGATCAAGTACAAAGGAAAAAAAAGACATGATGCTTTATACAGAGATGATGATAAGATGAGAAGAATGAAAGGGATGACTACAGTAGTGATAATAGAATACTGATACACCCCTGATATTCCTTCATCTCCACACCCTTCTCCCCTTGATCCGTCATGATATCCGTGACCAAAGCTCTCTATTTTTCATGTCCGCTCAATCTTGAATCAATCCTACAGTGTTCACACCTCGTTTTATGGACTTGTGATCTCCCTGAAAAACTTTTTTTTCGCCCACAATATTCCTCTTTCCTCCTTCATTCCATTCCTTTTTTTCTTTGCTTTTTTTCCCCCTCATGCAACATAGAAGACGCGGAAGTGAATGGGCCGTGGAACCCCACAGGGTATCAGTCACATATCCACGGAAGCCATCATGAAAATCCATTGGAATAAATCCATGGGATATGTGCTGGGCTATGTGTGTGCACAATTGGTGTTTGTGTGAGGGAAACGATGTGGGTAATTGCATTATTATATTCACAAGAGCAATGGATAGTGCTCCAGTGGAGAGACGCCATTGATCATGAACCAAAAGGCAAGGCAGTAGCTATATGGAGGAAAAATTCGCCAACATCTCCATGACCAAGTGATCTGTAAGAATATTTTTTTTCTCTCACTTTATTCACCACATAAAAGTGCTCAGCGCAGATGCCGGCACATTTCAATGATTCATATTGCATCAGCCGCATCCGCTCACTCCATTCACGCTCCCACTCTCGTCTCTTCACTGTTCCTTACAATTCCAAATTCTATTTCAAGCCTCAAATTTCAATTTTTTTCCCTTCCGGTTTTCTTTTTTCCTTCCGGTTTTATTTTATTTTTTTTTTCTTTTTAAAGTAATTTGGAGTTGCCCTCACCATCATGAAGGGCCCGACCGCATGAGCAAATGAGTTGGATAACGAGCAGCTGGAGAGGACGTGCGGATTGTGGTGAAGGGCTGTAGACAAAGAAGTGATCATGTCAAGACGGGCGAGGTGGTCAACACGGTTAGATGACTCAACAGCAGGGAATTTACAGTCCAATGCAATGCCCCAAGTCAGAGCTTTATTGGCAGCAGGTATATTAGATATGTAATATAACGTATAACTATTGAAAAGCCACTACTATATACTCAAAGTCCTATGCCACACCGACTGACTCCATTGAGTTTGTAAAAAAAGTCTTCATGTTTGATCAAGTACAGATTCCTTTCTGATCCTCCCCCCCCTCAATTGAAATGTGAAAGTTGAAGAGGCCATAACATACGCTACTGTATACTACCAACTCCCCCTTCCACCTAAAAATCTGTCAATGTGAATTAAAACGCTTGAATAGAACATTTTTTGGCGGAAAGAAACCATTGGCCGCAAGTTAAAAGAGACATTGGAAAAGCTCCTTGCTGCTACATCATCTCACATTGTGCTATCTGTCTCATCCACAAATAGAACATACGACAACAACTTGTTCTTCCAGGGCTTCTCTATTGGACCAGAGAGAGAGCCTTTCAAGTCTTATGCCCTTCCAAAAGGTTGACATAGGGAGAAAAGTTGCTGCTGCTATGACTACACTTTTTACAGTGGGGAAAGAAAAAGAGAAAGCAAGTCCTTTGCTGCTTTCTCTTCTTTGCTGCTGCTGGATTATGAGGCGTGAAGAAATTTCTCAAACTTTCTTCTTATTCTTCAACTATTGTGGATATTTTTGTAAAGAGACGACCAAGCGGAGGAGTAAGAAGAAAAGTTATCAGGACGGATTCCATCCGTGTTCTCACATAATCCGTTTAGTTTTCCTACAAACTAAAATATTCTATGGAAACCCATCAAAACTGGACTTGATGTAATAATATTAACTCAAACTAGAACAACAAACATGGAATTTCTCCGTCGTCTTTTCCTATACTACAACATAGCACATACATACACACACACACACACAATTTTACTCTCATGAGCAGGGCCACAGGCTAACAAGGATCATGTCAATTTCTCCTGGCGAATGAGACGTGAGGGAGTGAGATCTTTCATACATATTTTCACTCACCCTTCCAGCATTTTCATATGGACATGGCGTTGAAAAAAAACCATCTCATCCACTACCATCACACTATAGCCCAATCATTTTTGAATTGGCAGCAGGCTCTCAGTTTATTTTTTCCTTCATCTTCGACATTTTTTCAAGCCAACTTGGACCCAGTTTGGCATACCAAATGCTCTTTGCTTCACAATAGAAACGGAAATGAATTCTAGCAGGGGGATAAAATGGGATTCTTTTCATAGGAATTGGATCATTGACGCGGTATTATCATAATGAGCGCCGCTGGCAATAAGCACGTTTCAATAATAAAATCTGCCGCATGCTCTTGTCCTTCTGCCGACCCTGTAAACGGAAAAGGCGGAGGCAAGAACAAGAGAGTGAAAAAATGGGGACAGGAAAGTCAAGAATTGAAAATAAAACACAAGAGGATTAGGCCTAAATTTTCAGGTGTGTAGTGTTGTATACAGTTTTGGACATGTTTTTGTATTTTGTTGGAGCTACACAACAGCCACTTTAGTCCCCTCGTGGATTTTTCATGTTGAATCTTGATGAAAGGTATAGACGGAGTAGGAGCGAGAAATAAGCTAGGACAAATCCGAGCTAAATTGCCGCAAGTTTTGTCAAAGGAACACATTGGGGGACATGGACGGTGAGTGAAAAACTTGTGAGATATGAATGTGTAATAGACTGAAGCACGACGGGGATTTGTTGTAAGTAACGTATAGACTTGGAGATAGAGAAAAAAAATAGACAAACAAGGCAAAAAAAAATATAGTTTGCTTCGAGTCCAACTCAATTTTTTTCAGGCTTTAAATCTGACAAAATATGGCAACTCGCAATGGATTCATGGCTAATTCGCCTCGCAGCTGCTGCTCTGGCCCAAGTTGTGTGCGGTGTGAGTCAGTGAAGCGGAACTACTTTTGACATTGCGACGCCACAAATGTGAGCAGTCGGGCCCGTGCACTTGTCAAAATCTGTCATTTCTCTTTCCCTTTCCTTGTCTAAGTTGGTTGGGAATGACGAGGCTATGGAGATGTATATATGTGAATGGTTGGTTGGTTGGGATATTTGAATTCTTTTCTGTGTACAATTCTTCCTTTGAACCAGCGCCGGGAGCACTTGGTAGTCAACTAGAAGTCGAGATGGTAAGAAGGAGAGCTTGACAAGTGGTATACATTATCAGAGCAGGATGGGACAAGTAGGACATAAGCCTGTCAACAACAACGGTCACGATTCTTCAGTCCCACATTGTCTAGGAAAGGCCGCCCATGGATGGAGAAAGTGTCATGGATTGTTAGCCTTGCTCACCATGCATTTCAAATAGTTGGCCTCTCCAAAAATGGAACAATTCTGCCATAGGCTGTTCAATTTTCAACAAGTCATTTCAACTGGTAAGTCCCTCACTAGTAATAATTCAAATATACAAGAAATTTTTTAAGTTAAAATCATCATAATCATCATTAGTATCTGATTTATGACTTTGATTCTTCTTGCATGGAAAACTTTCTCTCCAGCCAGCCAGCTTGCTCGAGTTATCTTGTGTAAATAAATCCAACGGAGCAGATGAGGATAATGATGATGATGATGATTTGGTTGGTGACAGGAAATCAGGATGGATGGAAGGGAAATTATCTTAGTCATCACGACATGTCAGTGGACAAATGTAGAGGTAATTAGTCTCTACTATGGGGAAACTTGTTGGAAACTCGCCATTCATTTTATTCACATGTATATATATGTAGTATATATTGACTTTGGTATTCATGCGGGTGCCCATGAAAGGCTCATGTGCGTCTCTTGTCATCGCAAGATTAATAAGAAATCGATAAGGACTCCACTCATCATGCTACTTGAGCATGATGGCTTCTATATACAAGAGCAAAGTCAATGGGATAGTGTGGCGGCAGATGAGCCAGTGTAATAATAATTCTAGCAAAGCCCACACAATATTTTCTCACATTCTCATGCCTTATCCAAGCGGACATTTATATATCCTGGCCATATATTTAACCTTTAAGGAGGAAGGGAACAGTGCAATTTATTCTCCAGTCCTTCCAAACCATCCCGTTCAATTTATTACACACGCATGCACACGCACTTACACACACACACACACATGCTTTATATTAGCTGAAAACAAACCCCTCTTTCATCATTTTGAGAGAGGGGAAAAATGTGAGGAAAACTCACTCATATGAGCATCTTCCGCTCAATCATTATGCCATTCTTTTGGATTGTGAACTAATGAGCGGGAGCGAAATGCATTTTTTATGGCTAACCACACCACTTGGTCCTCCACCAAGAAAGTAATTAGATTAGTAGACCTGAATGAAACCAATTACGCACACACACACACACGTACTATACTTGTGCACTCACACACCCTTTATCCCCAGCTGTTCCCTGGAGCTTCTCCATTTTTTTTACAGCCCAGGAAAAAGAAAGGAGATGCAATCTATACAAGCACAATAATTAATGTCTTCTTGTGGCCCTGACACATGCTTTTCTCTACGTATCTTCGCTATACGAGCAAACAATTGAGCGCGTCTTTGCTTTAGTAGGCCAAATAGACTGGTGAGGTCAGCTATAGTTAATTTTAGACTTTTCTGTACCACTCACTCACTCTAGCCGTTCTTGAACAAGGGCTTTGATCCCTAAAGTGACTGACCTCTAGAGTTTACACCTTATTGTGTGTTCTTATAAAACAGACTGGAGTTCCATTGAATTCCCATCATGTTGTTTGGTTGTGGAAAAATGAATAATTTTTCAACAAGTTCAAATAATATGTCACCATATATTTTATGGAAGGCGAAAGAAGGACAGGCGCCCCCTGCAGCCTCCATTCACGCCCAAATCCCCCCCAAATAAATCACATTCATATAAGCAGACGGGTAATTGGGAAATAAATTACCTCTGGGGAAACAGTTGCTTAATCCCCACTACTGCGTGCATATAAAACGGTTATGGAGCCGATAGGACACGAGTGGAGAGCGAGAAAGACAAGGGGGCATCCTCGCCACCATTATATTATGATCCCATGAAGAAAAAAACGCTTGCTCAGTATCATTTATTCCAAAAAAGGTCTGCCCTTTGTCGTCGTCGTAGGAAAAAGAGCAGTCGAGTTTGTAAGTGAAGGTCGTTGGTGGAATTATTGTAACAAATGGGGAGAATGTGAGCATATGAAGCTCTTTTGGGACAGAAAATGTTGGGGAAATTCCATGGAGATGGCCAACTTGTTCCCAAGGATTTAAGTGGGAATATGATTATGCATGGAAGGAATTATGCTGACTGAAAGGATTTTCTTCTTCGTCCTCTTCGGGCTAATTGTCTCCTCCTTTTTTCCAAGCCTCATGTTTCTTTTGCAAAGATGACAACACAGACTCTAAGTGAATACATGTCTTTCTCGGAATCCAACCGTGTCCCCCGTTCTTTATTTTCTCACCCAATTTCATCTGTTATCAGAACAAGTCTGGTGCATTATACCTTGAAAAAGAGTGAGAGATGAAAGAGAGGCTTATCTTCTCAGCTGAACAAGAAAAGGGAAAGCGGGGAGCGAGAGGCTTCGCCTTCAAGCTCATCCACCACTGTCTTTTCCTTTCCAATGTCTTATCTTTCATTCTTCCTTTAGTTTGCCACAGTAAGGAGAAGAGTAGGAAGATCTTTCTCTGCATCAGCCAGCCCCGACTTGAGCTGTGTTCACTGTCTTCAGTTGCTTGGAAATATATATATACAGGGTGGCCCAAATTTTAAGGTATACATTTTGTTTTGTGAATAACTTGAGACATTCAAGAGCTACGGGAAGTTTGAATACCAATTCTGAAACTAGATCCTTGGGGTATTTTGTTAAATTAACATTAAGTTCCTTTCTTTGGAAGACTTCTGCCATCTTGTTTATTAATCGCTTTAGATCTGGGACATTACTGGCTACCAGGACTTTATCATCCGCATAAAGAAGAATCTGAACTTAAAGGTTTTTCACTTTGATTCCAGCCAAATTTTCAGTTTCCAGTTCCTCCATTACGTAATTTAGAAAAAGGTTGAAGAACGTTGGGGACAAAGTTTGTCCTTGAAGGACTCCCGTCATTATTCTGACAGGCTCAGTTAGCTTCTCGGCACGTTGGCCGAAAGCTGAGAGTTTTGAGAATGCGTCTGTGCAATAAAAAGGTGACATCAAGAGGGAACCCCGAATTTTCGAAAATTGGTCGGGGTCTTTTAAAATTCGGGGTTCCCTTTTGAGGCCACCTTTTGATTGCACAGACACAATTTCCAAACTCTCAGCTTTCGCCCAACGTGCTCCACAAGTCTGTGCGATCATTATTTTTAGGAGATATAAGCATTCAAAGTTTTCAAAATGGGCTGGAAACCCCCCTAAAATACATGTTGAAATGCCACTTTTTTCTTTGAGCTCGAATATCTCAGCCAATTGTTGACCGATTTTATTGTGGGTTATATCAGCAAAATACCCCAAGACTCTAGTTTCAGAATTGGTATTCAAAATTTCTGTAGCTCTAGAATGTCTCAAGTTATTCGCAAAACAAAGTGTATACCTTAAGTTGGGCCACCCTGTATATATATATAAGGGGAGAGACGAGGAAAAGTAAGTGTGGGGCTTGAGGCAACCAAGTATGTAGTAGCTATGGAGCGAACAAGTACAAAGGATTTGAGGCTGAAAAAACAAACGGGATGGAAAAATAAAGAAAACGTTGGCTCATTAATAACCTGCGGACTTGGCCACTTTTGCTTTCTCAACAACTTGGTTTAATTAGCACGGATTTCCTTTCTGTAATGACAAACTACCGTCGTCGTCGCCCCCTACTTAATTCCCCTCCAGCTTTTACTCAATAATTTGTCTCCAATCACTTTACAACAGCAATCCCCCTTGACCGTGATGACGGATTGTGCGATGTGCTTTTAAACTTGAACCCCACATGTTTTGAGCATTAAGAAAATTATTTTGTACGAGCATCAAGAAGGATGGCGGGAGGTGGGCTTGATGAATCATTATTTTTCTACAAGTCTTTTTCATATTGTTCGCGGAGGGATGCGAGAAATAATTGAAAAGTTGGCAAATCTTTGATAGCTGCTGACTGGGAGGAACGCCTGCAGATTCTATTATAGAGAACAATTTACATATGAAAGATAGTTCAAAGGGAAATTGTATTACCAGGGCCTCCTGCTTTCTATTTCTCTCTCTCAATCGCTTTTAATTCTTCCAACGTAATAAGTCGCCCAAGCTTCCCAAGGTAGTAGAGACAAAGGTGGTATGAGATTCCACACAACCCCCCGCCAATCTCTCCCTTTCATAATAATTAAACGAGAGCGAGAGAACAAATAAAATACGCACTTTGGATTGATTAAGAGATGCGAAGGAATTCAACAAGAATCTCAACTCATTTCACTCTATCCCACGGCTCCATTACGACTCTAAGGGTGACCAAAAGTCTGGGTTTGTTCAATCCAAAAACTCGGGACTACGGGCCTCTAGTGCGCTGCTGCTCCTGTTTGTACCAAAAGATTTATGAGTGGGGATTTGCTCAGCGAAAATTTTCACCGTGGCTTTTCACCTACACCACCACCACCACCAGAACTACCAAACTGAACTGTATTCACCTCAAGGCCAGGTGCTGACTCTGTCGAAAAAAAAATTGAAGAAAGGGGGCGGTGTAGAAATATTGAAGACGAAAATGTATGCAAGGAGACGGGAATAATGCTCGCAGGTAAGCTTGGAATAAATTTGACAGCAATGACCTTTGCCATTACTTTAGAGGATGATGTGAATGTCTGATGTATGGAGAAAAGTTGGGGAGGAAGTTGAAAGCTAAGGGGAAGTGAGGGTGGCCTGTGGGGTGGAGACGAATCTTACGACGACAATTTCTCAGCAGACAGATAAGGATCCAGAGAGACAATGATGTAACGGATCGGAATCTCGGAACATGAACATGTCATGCAAACTTTCACTTGGGCCTTTTAGCAAAGCTAATAGCTCCGATTCGTCTTCCATCTTTCCTTCCGAGAGATGCCAACAACCTGGGGAAACGGTGGGAGGACCAGTGTTGGAAGTGGTACCTTGCCCTACTCTGGACTTTTCACTCTTAAATCAATAAAATCAAATGAAAGGTCTTTATTTGATGAATCTTTGTGGATTAAAATATATTCGTTGTCAAATATTTTACCAAAATATTTTTCCAATAAGTTTTGACAAAATTTCCCACATCGTGGACCAAACGTGACGGAGCTACGGGGAAAGTCTCAACACTGGAGACAATCCGCTGTGGGAAAATTAAATGTCCGTATCGTATGTTATGTTGACATAAGTAAAGATATGTGGCTTGTGTGTTGAGGAATCCATTTGGGATTAAGATTCCCATATATTCATAGTAGTACTGTTATATGATTGTATGAGAAAAATGCTCCAGAGTTGGAAGATATATGTGTGCTGTGTGTTTAGCCGTTTATGTGGAAAAGGAAACATTAGAAGACCGTTCGACTTTCCCCTCCAGTTTGTTGATGTTCCTTAGTATTCGTCTTCAACTTCACATCTTGCCAAGTGTCTGGGAAGGATTTGCATGATCACAGACTCCTGCTTGCTGCATCAAGCTTTGCCAACGAGGGATAAATATTGAAAATCGATAGGTTATATAGTTTAACTAATACACCACCACCACTTCTGTCTCCCATACTTCCCACACCTTTTACATTCTGCCAAGTACTGATGCACTAGTACATGAGTGTCAAAAAGTAGTTGTGTCAAAAGCTTCGTGACTTAACTACAAACATTTATATCGCTTTGATTTACCTTTTCCAAAGAATTTTGGCTGGAGGAGACGACTGAGGAGAAGACTATGTGAGGTGTATAGATTCCGGCCCCATTTCTTTCACCATTTACCAACATGCTGCCACATTTGATTGATCACTTTCTGGGTGACAGAGATATTTTTCATGGGGGAACATCATCCATAAAAGCGACGGAGGCATTACTACCTCACAATATGTCTTTTGGAACAACATTCCCCTGTCATCCGCCGTGAAGCCAATGTCACCTAAAACTTCCCCGTATGTATTTACCTCATGTCCCTGCCATGTAATCAATATTAATGGTCTGTACTGTTCTCTCTCTCTGTCTCTCGCCTCCAAAGACACAACCACCGAAGCTTTCTCCATTGTATTCAATTTAGAAATGATGACTAGTAGAAGTGCATAACAAGATTCTCATTCTTTTTATTTCCTCGTCAGCATTAATAGTACGGGTGGAATTAGAGGGATTATATAGCGGGTGATAAAGGACCTTATATATGCATTCATTATTGTATTTTATTATTCATGCGCACATTAATTAATCCCCCTTCACCCTGATTTTTTTTCTCACAAGCACCACCAACAACCACCACTGCTGCGCAAAAACTTTTTTTGTCACATGTTCATCATCATCATCATTCCTATTACACTAAAAGTTAATCACTTTAGATGGCGATGTCCACATGGCGATATGAGTTACATTACATCCATTTCACTTGCTCACTCACGTCATTATTTAATTAGTTAATCCTCCAGCAGCAGCAGATTTAGTGTCTAGATGGCAGTAGGGACGAGGATAATATGACACGACTACGAGCTAAACTCAAATGAAGATTTGCGCATTTCAAACATTGGCATGTTATGTTGACTCCCTGAGGGATCTGGCACGACCGGCACGTAGGTGGACGAGGGTGAGGATTTAGTGTGAGCATGATGATGATGCTGATGATCCAAAATCGCCTCATCTCTCGACGAATGACAACAACGGAGGGCTAGCTTCAGTTCTCCCTTCAGCTCCAGACATAAGGAAGCCTAGGATTTTTTAAAAAAAATCATAAAGTTTTAAACTTGAACTAACGATGGAGACTGGCTTGTTGTACCTTTCTAACGGAAGCATTGCGTTTGACATGACAAAAGAACTCGCATATTGCAACGATAATGGCAAGAATGAGACCAGCCAAGAGGACAACAAAGACTCCACCGATATTGTCCACCCCTAATGGAGAAGCCTTGGAATCCTTCTTATCGTCCCGATTGCAGACATCGCCAGTATTCTTCCACCATTTGTTGTACAACAACTGAATCATCCCCTTCTCTTGCAACTCCAAAATGGCCAAAGAGAGTTTGTCACGCCATGGTGAACCTTGGAGTAAAATAAACTTAAAATAGTGAGCAACATTTCATTTGACGAGATGGCTATATATATGTGCTAGAGTTTAGGTAATTCTATATACATGCAAATAAGCTCATAGGATCTTAACCTGTTAGGTCTTGACTGTATCTTGGGACCCATTACACCTTCTACTCAACCATGAAGATAGAATGTAAAACTTACCCTTAGGCATGGCAATCCCATATCCCTTGGAATCCAAAAGACCTCCAATTTGTGTCAAATTGCAATCCCGCTGAACCACATAGTCCAACATGGGGGACTCAATGAGAAAGGCATAATTTCCTTGGAGAACTCTTTTAATTCCTTGTTCGTACGTGGAAACAAAGACGTGGGAACGACTCTCCATGTAGCGCCACATCTTCTGGTAAGTCTCCATGCTCGAGTTCTACACAGACAGAAGAATACAAAAGACGAGGGAAATCTATATGAGTTCTCAACGCACTTAATTCAATAATTATAGCTCCTTAATTTAACCAGCACACAATATCCCACACATAGATCTTCTTGTCTACCTCAATTATAAAGTCTCCAGTCTCCACAGCTCCCACCGGAGCATGGAATCTCTATTTAAATCACACTATTTTACAACCACACCACTATGCTCCACGACTCTACACAAAATTTGAACATTTACGGGAATGAATCTGAATGCTAAATCACGACTTTCAAGGTGAATATTCAATCATTAACAACATTCCAACCTCATCGGCCATTTGTTGCAATGCCAGCTCTACATTTTTGAATCCACACAAGTCAAGTCTTGACTCTATTTCGACGCCAGAGGGTCGTTGTTGTTGGAAAAGGGAATAAAAATTTAAATGGGCTCAAGAAATTGGACCCGACGTGGGACAAGGGCATGTGCCTGGCTAGAGTGAGTGTAAGTTCCAGTACGTATCACTTTCACTCCCAACTCGTCCAAAGAACAGGCCTATTGTTCATGTCATCTGATAAATTGGATCAATGGCCTGGAACAAGTACTGCGATACATCTCGTCAGAGTGTATACCACTTTGAGCACTCTCGTAATACTTTGACACTTTCATCTTTATCTACAAAGGAAGTTGGCCAAAGGAACCAACCCTTGAGGCCATAATGTAGTTGGCAGCCAATTATTGTTAAGATTTTAAATTAGAAAACTAATTCCGCACTATTAATTATTATTTAAATATAGGACGGGAAAGTAAGTGCCACGTAGAATGCTACCTACACGCGCAATACTCTTGGGTTGGCACTTAAAGTGAGCAAGGTTATAGCTTTAACTTTGATGGCTTCTGGACCGCAGCCAGATGTGCAAGGGGTAGTAGTGGTGGCGGTGGTTATATAGCTCATAAAAGCGCATTTACTTCCCCATTTTCCCTAGTGAGAAGTCTTGTGTGAAGTGAAGAAAATAAGTGGAGAGGGGTTTTGTGACAGGAAAGATGACAAAAGGTTGAAGATGAATGATGCTGTTGATGATGATGATGATGATGATGAAATGAAATGAAATCTTACCCGGAAAAAGTCCATAGTGGAGCCATGCTCAAGTGTGCCATAAGAAATGTCGGACTGGTCCGCCAAATCCTCCGCAGATTCGATGGGCGTGCTCTTCCTGTCAACAGTAAGAAAAGCTGCCAGGTTGGCCGTGTAGGATGAGACGATAATGAGCGTAAAAAACCACCAAATCCCCCCCACAAGTCTTGTCGAAGTTGCCTGGCCAAATTAACAATTAATTAGGGGACTGATTTTCTCTTCATTATACCGCGTGATAATAGAGGCTGTAAAAATTCTGTGGGCTTTCAAAAGTAAGCCAACGCTTGTAATATGCATTTAAATGTGTGTCCATGTAATAAGCTTGCTCCAATGTGTGCACACATATAAACTTACATGTAAACAAGGGCTACATAGATGTATTTAAAGGTGTGTATGTTGGTATGTGTATATATGTGATAACAAAGTTGAAAGTTATTTACTTTGGGATTAAGCCCCGAGCCCTGACGCAAGAATGTGCCGGTAATGAACCAGACGGAGTTGGGGAAGGAAAATTGGTTCTCCAACACGCCCTCATCACCTGCACACGGAGGTGGGGCGAGCCATTCATTTGGTGTGAACCGAGCCACCACAAACAGTGTGAAGCACACCAGCACGTAGGCACCTGCGAAAATCACAATGTGCCTTTTAATACAACTTTTCCAAACCACCACCAAAAGTTTCCTTCTATAAACTACGTGACTTTCACTCAACTCTTTTGTACACCATTTTCCCCCGCACACACATACGTAGACACAGATAGATCCTATCATCAAGAAGATGATTGTGAGTGAAAGCCCCTATCATCTCCAAAATTCAACTTCCGCCTCTTCCTTCCTTCCTTTCCATCTCACTCCCCTTTTCATCTTACAGGAGCATGATGATGTCGACGGCTAGCTAGGACGACTGACTCTACCACTAAATTAGCAACTTATTAGCTGGAACATGACCCATTTTCACGCTCTATTCTCTCAGTCTCTCCCTCTCACTCCACATCATCATCATCATCATCATCGTAAGGTCACGGGACCTACTGAATTAATTCTCAACTCACTCACACATTCCAACTACAGTAGCCCCCTTCTCACTCACAAACTATATAGTGCTCATGACACCGTCATTTAGTTAGAGCTTGAGCAATGGCTGTGTAACAGTCCGGAAGCCTTAGAAAGCCCGTGTAACATGTATACATATACATTCCCTTATCTCTTTTCTGCAACTTGAAGTGCTTCTCCAGTCAGGCTCATTTTCCCCCTCGCGCTTTATTTTTTTAAGCCATATAGCCAAAAGCTTGAGGCATAATGTGGCTTTCTGGCCTTGCTTTCCTTGCTTGTTGTGCAACTCTTTGATTTTTTTCTACCTACTCTTTAGAATTTAATGCGCCTTGCCTGCCAGCATCAAATTTAGTGCTTCCGACACACACGCACCCCCTCGGTCTTTGGGTTACGAAAGGACAGAGTGAGAGAGAGAGACAGAGACAGAGATAGAAAATTCATGGTAAGGTGATGCTTGAGTGCCTACAGGCCAAACGAATGTTACAGTTGTAGAGTTCCTTCCAGATCCCTAGCCTTGGTACAACACTGTCAGTCAGTTGACTTGTGTAACTATACAGTGAATATTAATTGCGAAAAAGGTTACACTGAGAGCTTGTCAACAACAAGTTGAATTAATATTTAAAATATAATTAAGTTTTGGTGGTAAAAGAATTATTTAGATATTCCGTAAGAATTGGATGCCCTTTGAGGCGGAATGTACTGCAGTTAACGAGATAAGTAAGAGGATGTTAAAGGAATGCGTAAAATTTCATTAGAAATACCTGCGACCCAAGCCCAAATTTCCGCTGATAACGGATTGAGGAAGCTGAAGAGTCTGGCCGGTGGTTTCTTGGGAAGCTATGGAAGGAAATAAAAAAATGTACAAGAGAGAATGAAGAGAGAATGGACAAAGTGAGTGAGGTAAAGTGAGTGAGGAAAGTTGTGGGTTGGGAGGGAGAGAGAGAAAGACAGCGGGGAAGCATAGCGGGAGAGAATAGGATGAGAATTGCTTGGAGGGAGACGGGACAAGGAATAGAAAGGCAGAGACAGAGAAAGGGAAAATAAAAAAAAAGATGAAGAGTACCTTAAACAAGATAGAGATGCCGAGATTTCTGAATGGCTTGGTGAAATCAATGACTTTCTCTCGTGCCGAGTTGATGGTCATGGACCCCACTGCCAAGTCAGATTTCTGGAATGTACAAAGAGAAAAACATATTTTCTTGGCATCCTCACACACACTCAAAGACCTTCAAATGGATGTTGGTCAGAAGCACTCCAAACATTACCACTGAATCTTCAGGGTGGTCCATAATAAAGACTCGGAAGTTTGAGGCCCAAAGCCCAAATATTCTATTTGCTAGAGCTATAACCAGGAGCGTATTTATTCTTACATTAAATATTAATTATGAAAATTTAACCATTTGACTAATTATAAACTGCAGTACACATCAAGCTGGATGTGCTTCAAAGTGTGGAAAAGCTTTCAAGCTATAACGTCCCTTTCCCCCTCAGTCAGACTGTCAAGGTATAATTGTGAAACTTTTGGACAACCCTGTAGATTGTCTAACAACATTTCTCCATTGCTTCGTCCCATAAACATGCTTAGCCTTTGCCCTTACCTAACCCGCATATAAAGTGGAGAAAGTTGCCTTCATTTAAGTTGACGAAATTTTTCCTCGGCAACTTATTATCGTCATTTGGTGACATTGCGAGGAGTGGGGGGAGATAGAAAGGACGGAGTGGGAAGTAGTGGCCGTAGCGCCGTGTAAGCACTTCCAACTGGATCAATGCCAAAGGACAAAAACTAGCGCCGAGGGACGCACAAGTTCTGAACAAGCTTTATAATGATTATCTTAAGTGTTTTCCCCTAGACCGATCTCACTTGCGATCAACTCTGCTGTACGTACGTTGCAAAAGTAACAAATAATTCGGGAACGTGTGCATTGGAAACAGACGGAGACTTTGGAGAAGTCATCCCTCACTCAGGACTGTTGAAATTAGACAAGAATTTCTACCCTTGGCAGTTAGCCGACATAATTAAAAATATCCCAAAGCACAACCTATTGCACTAACTTGGTTCGCTCTGATATAAATCTTCTAACTATCCACCCCCATCACATGTCTCAACTAATTTACAAACAGGGACCAAAATGTGTATAGGGCTTTGCCCACACCTTTCCACTCGCCCGCATATTCTCACTGCTCATTAGCCCCCTTTGAATTGGACCCTGAAAAGCTAGAGAGGTTCCAGGAAAATTCCGTTGTGGACGGGAAGTCAACTTTTCAACCGGGCTTGACAAAATGTTCGCACCCCCACAGTTGTGTGAACTTTGGAGCGTGCTTAAAATTTATCTTGATGAAAGAAAGGACATGAAATAAATACGAGAGAATTTGCAATGAACAAGATTACCCCGTCAATGAGCTGTCGGACGACTCCATTCCATTCTTTAGTTGTGGGGTCCTCCACGCCATACTTGCCATCAGGGACCACTTCAATGGTGTACTGGAAGCCGACCAAACTGGCCACATCCTTGAGCAAGTCAATGCAAAAGCCCTCGTACCTCGCATTCCCCGTGAGGTTCACATCATTTTTGAGCATCACATACGGTTTTTCCTACACAAACATTACCAAAAACCACATGAATGCTTAACAATCCCATTCCTTGCTGGCAACTATAATAAAAGAGTCAACAATAATGGGCAAAGGTAGCTCATTTATCAGCTCACCAGCACCGTCGTAACACGTAGCGTGACGTTGGGGACGTCCCCGCTGCTGAAGGCATCATGATCATGGACTGAGAGACCATTGGATGGAGACCACTTCCCCACTGGTTGAAGAGAGCGATTCTTCAGCTTGAGAAGTGTGAGGGAAGGGTCGTGCCGACTTCCTTCACGCAGCTGAATCTTCCCTGTCAGACCGTCAAAGGAAACCTAAAATGGGAAACATTATTCCTCCAATTAGCATTACTTTAATAACAGCATCAAAATCCCGAGCAAGTGATGTTGATAAAATTATTTGGTAAATAAAATCCCAAATTCTAAACCAGTTAGACTCACACATTTAAAAAGCCTTCACAAATTCGTTAGACCTCCAGAGAGATGATCCGAAGGAATGTACAAGTTTGTTATGATGGCAGAAGGGGATTTGATATTCCCCTTTATGTCCTCATTTACTCTGACGACATAATGAAATCCACTCCTCTCATCTGCCACATCCCCAACTGGCTTGCTTGCTTACTGTAAGGCCCCGTACGCACAGACTCAGCATAAATATGGCAGATGAGAGCCAGGAGGTTGGCCAACACACACACAGTGAGATTGCGGCTAAATTAACCCTTCGGATAAATTAATTAAGACTCTTCCAGCCGACTCAGCCATACTTTTTCCATTACTTTCCATCCAAATGGTTGGAAATTAGGGCCATTCTGTCTGCATCTAACAGCCAGACGCAAGTAAATACTACACTCACTCATGTACTACAAACGCACGAATATAATCAGCCAAGACTTTTGGACACATCAGGAACAAGACTGTCAGGAGGAGAAAGTGTACGATGATGATGGTCACCGTCTAGATAAATACACACATACACACACAAACACACACACACAAACAAATACACATTGAAGACGACAAACACAAGATATTGGACGACAAGTTTCTTCCGACATTACACATGGCATCACATTACAAGGACATATGAAGAAGAAAACTCACACTGTTAATATAGTTGAGAAGCGACAAGCCATCGGACCAGGACTGTTCCTTGTCACAGGATACGTTTGCTGCCCGGATTTGGTGACTCGCATCAAAGGACCGAAGTCCATGGCAGAAGGACAAAACGCCGTCGTATATCAGCGCTGCGTCACTCTGCAATAAAAAAAAATTCGTGTCATATTTTATTATTTTCCCCTTGATTCATTCTTACAACAACTTGAGTACTCTAGAATTGCTATTATATTTGCGAGTCTTGCACCTGGAAACCTGCAGCCCTTAACAACTAATAGTGCACTTTATAATTCTACAAAGCGTGGCAAGTGCTGGAGAAAAGCACGTTGGAAAGGAAGAGAAAAATTCAGTTGGGCCATGGAACTATCCAGCAGAAATGATGAATCAAAGGATGGAAGAGAAAGCTTTTCTTTTTTGGATTTAAATAGAAAACAAAAAAAAATGTATATACTCCCACTGTCCAGAACAGGCTGAGGATTTTTAGGAAAAAAAAATCTTACAAGGGGATGAAGAAGTGGATAAAAGGAACAAAAGAAAGAAAAAAAATAGGAAGTGATACAAGTCTGTCTTATGCAAATAATCCTCCGCTTCCTATGTGGACATAAATAAATTCAAACTTGTGCTGCATGCCGTTGCTCCCGTCCACTTTCTCCATACCAACATGGAGTCCAGCATGGAAAAGGAATGGATGACGCATTAGCATTTCTTTCTATCTATCTATCTTTCTCTGTTTGTTTTTTTAATGGAAAACTACAAAAGACCTTCCGTGGCCAACATTATATAAAATTTTTGCAAACAACATCTTATGGATTTTAGAGGAAAAATTCGGACCTGTAAAACTTTGGAGTAGCTCTTCGGGTTGAACCGCTGCATGTCCTCCATACTTCGAAGATTTGCTCCATTGTGCTCAATCAGCCGGAAGGACGTAATGTTTACATTGTTGTAGCCAAAGTCTTCCAAATCGTATAGCTCTAAATCCTATTTGGAACGGAATTAATCAAAGTTGTGTCACGTCAGATAATACTTGATGATCATCAGCATGATCTTTGTCATTGAACAAGTCATATGTACATTCCTCCCAACATTTGTCAAATTTGGATGTATACAGGGTGGGCCAAATTAAGTTGGCCCACCCTGTAGTTGTATACTGTAAAGTGTTTATTTTGCATATTCATACGTACAAACGTGACCAAGTACAAGTCCCATATGCATTACCAATTCTCAGTGTTATTCGCTATGGAATTCACTATGGGAATAAAAACCTCTGCAACTCCTCGTACTTTACATATATGTACTCCCATGAAAAAACCCAGGATCCATCATTGAATTTGTATTCCCACTGTACTTGCTCCCAAGAGCATGAGGGCATATGATGACGCAGTACAAAAAACTCACTCAAGCCTTAAACATTAACTGTACTTACCAGAGTTGTAAAGTGGTAATGATAACGTGCGTCATTCATCTGCAGCTGGAGGATCTGGAGGAGAATTAAGTTGAGTTTTTTTTTAAGATTTATTTCCAGCGATCAAAAAGATGAAAAATCCGTGCTTGTTGTCGAGTTCCGTTAGCTCTTTCTTTACTCTTTCACATATCATCCTCACATTATTTGTCCTCATGCAAATGAGGACTCGACTCGACTGTCTCCCGGGAAATTCACTAGAAATCCCCTCCACATTACTACATAAGATTTCAATGTGGAAAAAAAGCTCTATATTTTTCTCCAAGACACACACATATGTACACATGTGTGTACAAATATTATATCTCTCACAGCAACAACAATCCTTGTCTTTCCTCCAGGGAAACTAATCTTTCTCCCTTTCCTCAAATTTTTCTTCATTCAAAGCAATTCAATTCTGCTAACGAAATCTGGTCCATCAACTTCAAGAAATTGCTAATAATAGTAATAAAAATAATAGTAACAGTAATATCTCGAATCAACTTTAGCCTTATGGACTAAGTAAGGAATTGGGTTTGAGCTACAAAAAATCTCTTGGTCTAGCGTATGGTTTCCTTGGATTTCTTCCCATGAACCAAGCGGCTTTAATTAGTTAATGGATTCAGCGGAATGTAAACGTCCCTCATTTCCTCGTCTCTAACACTGACAAAATTCTGTCTCCTCCAAGTAAAATCCACTCTATTTAGTTTCTTTTGACATAAAGTAAAGGGGGGAAAGAGACTTGATAAAATCTTGTTAATTATTTCTGATTAGCTCACATCCTACGCCCATTTAAATGGAGAAAGTGAAAGGCGCGGCGACGGGATTAAATTTTGTACACACACACACAGACTTACAATGCGAAAGAAAAGCGGGAGGTGTTTGATATCGACGATTATATTGAAGATGCGTCTTCTTTTAATCTCCTTTAGCACGTCCCGGTAGCTGTTGGGTGTGACTTCTCGAGGAAAAATCTCGGCTCGTCGACTACTCAGTCCGCCTTTTTGAGAGATTAGGCGCTTCTTTATTACATACTCCAGCTGGAGGAGGCCTGTGTGGATTCAAATTCCAGTTGAATATACAAAGTGTTTAGGTCTAATGGGATCCATTGGGAGGGTAACATGATGCAATATTTTGAGTGGTGAATCGCCTCTTTTAATTCCCCACTGGCACTGCATTCCCAATCATTTTATCTCTGCACGCATCACATGCAGAAAAGTCCAACGTGTGGACAGCCTTGTCAGCTTCGTTAACTTTTTATTATTTATCTAGTTCTCTAATATAATTTCTCTAATATACATTTCTCTATAGCAGTGGATGCAGGCTCTAGTCATATTGGGACAGATGGCCAAAGCCACTGCAATCAGATCTCATCTGATCATATTGTGAGCTGACTGACTGAGAGAGCCAAAAAGCGGGCTGGTTATATAAATTATGGAGTCAGATAAGGAGAAATCGTATCCACATGGAAGATGCGACAACGGATTCTGCTCCGCTTATCTAAACGACTCTCATGATGATGGCCAACTAGGAGGACTGCTGATTTGGATGCTTTTTCAAGGTGAAATATTAGTCTGGCTGGCCAATCTGCATGGATACGTCCATTTGCACTGCACTGTGAGTGTAGTTATATATAGAAATCTAGCAGCCAACATGATTCCCAACATTATCTGATGAGGTCCACAGCTGAGCCAGTTAGTTAATACCAAAAAACAGTAGCACGACTATTGAAAACAGCGAAGAAAGGCTACTTTTAGTTTGAAAAGACTTTAAAACAGTGAATATAATAACTTGAAAATAGTCAAAGATTAAGTTGGAAAAGAGTTGAAAAGATAAAGGTTAAGTTGAGTAGAGAAAGGTGGGAACTCACCATCATTTTCTTCATAGAGAAGGGCAACACGGGTCCAGTTGTAGAAAGTGACGGCGTCCCGAAGGGCAAAAGACAGGAGGGATTTAGTAGGTGCCAGCTTGAGAGGAAAGCCATTGATAGGGAAGCTTGTCGGAGGGTTACGAAAGGCAAAGGGATCCGCATCATAAAAGGATGAAGTGGGGAGGATGAGAGGCAAGTCGAGAGAGAAGGAGAGGGATTTCAAGTGGGATTCCAGCGAGTGATCCACACCGCTGGCAAAAAGTGCAGAAATCCCCTCGCTTATCAACTGACATCCTGTCAACACAAGTATAACAACCACAAGACTATGAGATTCATTAGGCCAAAAACCACTTGCATTCTTATGGCCGCCACACATATAATTTCCTCATTTAAATACTTAACGATATGTCAACATTTTCTTTCTCTTAGTGCACACACACATACACGCACGCCCGCACAACTCAAATGATCCTCCACAGAGTACTAAAGTCTAATAGACTTCCGCTATTGTCTTCTCTATTCCATACGAGTACACAATAATAAGTGAGTGCCCTTGTTTTACAATCATCTCATCCCCGCATTCATATCAACATCCATTGGCCTTGTTTGTTCCAGCCAAACGTGGAAGAATTTGGGTAGGGGAGCAGTAGTATAGTTGAAACGAGCCGTGTAATAGTCAAAGTATCATTCATTCATCGCTCTTCCGCATTCTCATGAAAATTTAATTAGAGTTTACAGGTGAACTTTTTCCACCACCCCACAGGAGGAAGGGATTCCCAGTGTAAAATCTGGCTATAATCTAACTTCATCTGTAAGTATGCTTCATTTACACAGGAAGTAGCAAAAAGTAGAAAAATAAAATCCAGATAGAATTCATGAATATAACCGCTTGGGAGTGGATTTGACGACCAAGTAGTCTGCTCATGACTGAGTGGAACAAGTTTTCTTTGTTCTTTTGCATACAAGATGCATGAGCGGTTTCTTCTAGTTTTTCTCAAGTCCACTCCGCTGTCTGCATTAGTAATGTCCAATGATAATAATGTGGAATCGACGGCATAGGCAGCAGGTCTAGAGAGGAGAAAGGATTTATTGGCTGCCAGGAAAAGTGGTAGAGCAGTGTTTTCCAACAAAACTATTTCCACGGTGAAAGTAGCAAAAGTGAAAGTATTCTTTGAGCAAGTATTATTTGTGTAGTCTATTGGTAAATGCGATGGGGCTGGATCTCACTGGATATGTTATTATTCATAAAGTGCTATGGAAAAGTCGTGTTCTATCTCTCCAATAACATTGATACTAATCTTTAGCACCTTTAGCGCATGTTTGTAAAAACATTTTCAAAACAAAAATCTTCTATTCTCTTTAGTAAACTTTCACCACTTGCGCTCAAGTACTTAAAAGTTGTTATCAGGGTAACCCAAAAGGAAGAAAAAACAGAAACACAAGAGAAAATCCACGTCTTGATTTTCTCTCTGGTATCAAACTTGCTGATAATTTTAAAACAAGCAGACAAGTCATAATTGAATTCCCCACCGAAAAAGTATAATTTGGTTCGCCGTAGTCATCATTATGTTTGCAAAGCTTCTACACACCTTGAATTCTCCCTTTATATGTGAGCTTAATAAAGCCTTAAGGCTTTGTTAATTTGTTCCATAGCGAGTATGATTCATTCTAGTTGTTCAAATGTAATTTCAAAGTGTAATTGCGAGGGCTATGTGACATAGAATAAGCAAGCGTCCAAATTTATGATAACTTGAAAAAATGTGGTGTAAAAAATGAAAACCCCATACCTACAAAACCTCATATACTTCCCCAAAACGCACGCATACAGGAAACGTTACCAACAGTATTCTGAAGGTGAAAATAAAACGTAGTAGTTAGTAGTGGAACCCCGCACCTGATCTAGTTGCATGGAAGATATCACTATTTTTGTAGTACAAAGTGCGGTAAACAAGAGTTGAATTCCCAAGTAATTTCCTCTCCCGGTTGACAGAGAAGACGGCATACTTGAACGCCACTTCAGCTGGAGTGGCACGAAGCTCCTCAGGAAATATCCCACCTGTGTACAGAGAGAGAGAGAGAGAGATCAAACAATATGAGGTACTTGATTATTCAGATCACACATTTTGCGGTGGGGCCTTACAATATATACTACACACTTGAGACCTTTTACAATGGGTAACACAGCGGATATACATACAGCGCCCTACGTTCTGTGTCATCCTTGCCAAAAAGCATGTAATGAATGCACATTGTGAGCACGCATACGTGTTCGGAAAGAGGGCAGGCACATACATGATGTAATGTAAGATAACACAAGGAATAATTATTACGATTTTCTGGTCTAAAATCAATCGCGCGTGTGTCCTAAGGGATTGCGTGACTCTGATATTAATGAATCAAGTCAGTGTCTTGCGTGTGGAACAAGCCAATTAGATTGAGGTGCGAATTGGGCCGGCACAGCTTGGCTCTCTCCAATAGTCATCCCCTTGATCATGACGGACAGCGCCGTGAGAAAGCCCCGCACAGACATTCAATGTGTAAGTCCTGGCTGACAGGAGTAATGAGAATAATTTGGGCTGATTCAATTAATTGTCGTCATCACAAGTACATTATCAAGTCAAGATTGAATGTGAAAGCACATGACCGGCTCTGTGTCGTCTTGCTCAATTCATGGTATGAATCAAGGGTGACATTTGAGAAGGCTTTTAAGTGCCGTTGCTGCTGCTCCTGCTCCTGCTCTTGCTACCGTTCCTGCTGTTCCAAGTAGTGAAAAGAAGATGAAAGCATACAGCCTCCAATACTGCTGCTGCTGGACGGATGATTAATAAGAAATCGATTCCATACAGCTCGACTGGCTCTTCCAGTCAGTTCTCCCTTGCAGCATGACAATTTCCGCAATATAAAGCCAAGCTTGACATCGTCATCACTAAAGCCACAGGATAGGAACATGTCCTCTTGTGACGTCCCTGGAAAAAGGCTGACAATTTTCATTCCTCTATTGACATTTTCACACACACACACACAACGAGCAACTCTCCTTTGATAAAAGAACGTGCGGCTGTGAAAGAAACGACGAGCACTTTTGCTTTCTCACCAAGAAATTAATCTTATCTTTGCTTGTCCTCATCTCCGGCTCATAATAGAGTTGTGCATTAATCTTCCAGCATCTTTTGCTTCCAGGAAAATCCTTGCTTCAGTAGCCAATTAATTCCTAGTCACTGAGTTACATACTGCGATCAGTCTGCTGGATATTCCTCTCATCATCATCATCATCATTATGCAATCCTCACCTTATGCATGGGGAATGAGGACATGGACGCATTCATCTTTTCCATGGGACAAAATAGGCCACACTCCTCCCATATAAATCATGCAGAGGGGCTCATATACAGTTCCTCGTCCCAATCCTTTCCAACTCTTTCTGGTTTCAATGCAAAGTTTTTTCCACACCTCCATAGTCCAGAGATATGGAGCAGAGTGCCAAGTTGACTGTCGTAGATTTTCGACGGCGTCCTCGGCTAAACTTTTAGGGATTCATGCGAGTTGGGAACGGGGTCAGCGGGCATGTAATCCTATCGTTCAATTGAGCACTACTGGCTCGGACCTTAATTAATACCCAGAATCCAGCTGCAGGACGGACAGAGTGAGCCATCAAATATGAATGCATGGCTGGAATAAATACTTTTTTTTATCAGTTCTACAGCCACAAATTTCTACTCCTTTTTAGCTATTCAGCAAGTTTACCACTAACGCTGCTGATAAAATCTGAAAGTGTTCCTGGAGGTTTCCATTTTAAAAATATTGCCAATCATTATTTAGAGCCCGCGTCCTGGGGACGGGCGCCTACAAAGAGTTCATTTATTTGCACTTATTGTAGAATGATTTGATTGCTCCAAATAACGCAGTGGGGACCTCCGAAACCCGGACATGTGGAAAAACCAGCGGCCCCCGTGAAATATACAACGCTGCTGTTCACGTTAATCGGACTTGCCGACGACAATGAACAACTATTGAGCTGTCTTTAAGAGATTATAATCTTGACGGTAGTTGGTTTTCTTAGGACTCTGTTATACATTAGTACAAGCTATTTTCGATGGTAGTGTAATGGTGAGCATAGATTGGTAACTTTGTGCAAAGAAGCTACATTAAAGGACAACTTTTTCTTGTGTCCTCCAGATTAAGAGCTTTCCGCTTTGTATTTAGTCAGAAGATTAAGAGGTGCTGCTCCCGCCGGTTCCTTGTCCTTGTCTGTGTCGAGTGTATGGGAATGTTGGAGGGAGGACAGAAAAAAGCAAACTTGAGCCAGAGTGCTTTGCAAGTAGAAGAACAAGAGAGTAAGGGGGAAAGAAAAAGAATTTGATTAGAGCTGAGGGAGTCACTTGAGAGGGGATAAACTCAGTTAACGACCTGTATTACTACATGGGAAGTATTGGACGAGAGGGCTATAAAACAGAACCAAAATCCTCCACTCATCAGTCCATTCTCTCCTTCTTGTTCAGTAATAAAATGACTCAGCTTTACTTTTTTCAACAATACCCGCCATATAGCCGAGTACGTATTTACTCGCCGAGGGGCTCTCACTCACTCTAAAAGTCCGAAGTCTCGCTCGCTACCATCACCACAATAGACAATTTGCTAAAATCAACGTAGCACAAACGTAACGCGCGTAAACGTGAAAATTCCTATGGCAACCCATGTTAAAATTATGTTTACGATGACGTATATATTTCTAGGTCGTACCGAGCAAACTGTTTAGTAATTGTTTAGCTCTCTCTCACGTAATAAATAATAATATTGAGGAGAGCAGGGATTTTTCTATAGATTATATGTTTACCTTAATATTGTTTAATCCCGATCAGAATGTGATATTGTAAACATTTAGTAGTATTCGTGACTTGAAATGGAATGCCTTCACATTTATGGCCTCAGACTGAAAATTTGTGGCTTCGTTAATACGTTGTTAAGCATTGAATTACTTACTGGCTCATGTAATTAGCTAGCATTCCCTCACAACTTAACAATTGCTATACAATTTTCCCCCCTGTATTTTTTATAATATGTTTTGGCTTTGTATTTACTACACAACGCTAGCAATTTTAGTCGTAGCCAATCAGTGCACTTGCCCTGACCAAATCGGAAAGACTTACAGGGCCTAGGATTCTAGTTGATTCTAGCAGGTTAGGCAACTCATCCAATATTTTCTTTGTAAGATTTTTTATATCTGAGCTACTAATTTTTTTTAGCTTGGAGCTATGAAGCCAAAATCTATTAAATTTGCCAAGCCTCACATGGTTTGGTTCATTAGTAAATTCTTGCAAGGGACTGCTCGACTGACCTCATGGCCCAAATGACCACCGACCCAATAGCTAGAGTGAGAATGTGGAAAGAAAAAAATGTTTCAAATTGAAAACACATGGCACCGCACAAAAGAGGATGAACAAAGTGACGTGAAAGTGCCCAACTCAAGTCACTCTGAAGAACAGGCCGGGGAAAGCACGATGTTTTTTATTGCCTAGCTAGTATGTACGAGGCGCAAAAGCTTTCGGTAACAAGTTAAGTGGACTCTTCGGACCATCTCCTTATCGACTTATATCCCCTTCCGTCCGTCCCAAAAATCTCTATGTCAATCCCAAAGTCCAGAAGGTAAGAAAAACCAAGGGAAAGCTTGAGTCACGAAGGATTGACCGCATCGGAAAAACAAAAGCTTGTATACGGAACCAGGGGAAAGGGAGAAGAATTTGGAGAAAGTTATATATTTGCTGGAGGCAAGCAGGCATAGAGTAGCGAGGCTCTTCGGAATGAATTCGACCGTGTGAACACAATCAAACTTTATTGTCTACCATTCCGGCGGCACAGCGGAAGACTTTTGGGGAGCTAGTGAGGGAAACAGAAGTGGAAGAAGAAGTAAGTATAGAAAAAAGAAAGAAGAATTCCTTTCGTCATTACTCACTTAAGTTGAAGGAAGGGAGCAGGAGCGGATGTAACTTTTCAAAATCCCTTCACGCCCTCAATTGCTATCTAAGAGTTAATCTCTCTTTTCACTTGCAATGCAATAATGTAGATCATCATCATCATCATCTAAGCTTTTAATCCCGCCTCTTCATCATCACAGTGAGAACAAGTAAACTTGAAATTTTTATTATCTTTTACAGAGAGTTCATACAGCTGCCATTAAACTGCTTAGAATCGCCTCACTCACTCCAATATTAGAATCACAACTTAGAATGAATCACTCCACTCCAATTACTAAGCTCATCAGGGGTCATCGTCAACCCAGATAGATACGAGATAGTTGGAAGGATTTTAGCAAAGTGCTCTTCATGACACACTGCTCGTGGACATGAATGTCCGAACCTCAGTATACACCATGCATTCTATTCATGTCAATCCTCTAATGGTCCTCGCATCCACACACACACAGTCCCTACAATTTTTAGAGCTCTATAGATTCCAGGCTCCATGGCCCAGACCAGATTTGTAGTAGAAATGCTAATTGAAATTGCCATCACGTTACAACGCCTGTCCCAATTACGTCCGATTAAATTACTCCCAAGCTTTGTTTTTCAACCCTCTATGTATATGTAAGGCTGATTCAAGCGGCGCTTCCATGTTCTATTTAGTATTTCATTCATGGGACTTACTTGTACCATGAAACACAAGTCAATAGTGCTCACGGCCTTTCAAAGTATTAAAGATTTACAAGTTTTTGGCCAACAAATGTGAGGATTATTCCATAAAGCCTTAAACACTTTGCAATGGAAAATCTTTCCCCTTGTTCTAAAGTCGTCTACTACTTGGAGCTGGAAGGAAGGAGAATTAGCCTGTTTATGAATGTTGAAGAAAACAAGGGCTTGATGCCCTTGTTCTTTCATCCGCCTCCACTGACTCAGTTGATTAAACTCCCAACTTTACTTACTAATTGACTATGCAAAGGACTGTGATGGACAACTTTGGCCTCTACCCAGACCTTCCCCTCCCGTCACTTTACTCCTTCAAAGCTTCAGCTTCTTCTTCAAAAGTTGAAAAAGAAATGGCCGCTGAGGAATAAGAAAGTCTGGGAGAAATTCTGTAGTTGTATAGGAGTAAGAATAGAGGAAATTAATGTCTTGCTTTGCTGGCCAATCCAGAGGAAAAATACTGACAAGTGCAGAAGGAATAATTGAAATCTATTGCGCTCTTTGATGGATTTTCCTCACATCCTGCCAGCACTTAAAACCTTTCCACAGTAATTTTCTCTCCCACCTCAAGTCCTGTAACGATCAATCCCCCATTTTTCTCCCACACTTCCAGTGCAAAAACATTGGAAACAATGATCCACTATACTTCAAGTTATAACTTGACTTTTTTTTGGAATCTGAATGCTGTTGGATTATTATCTAAATTGTACACCCCTGTCATATCACTTAATCTGAGCAAAACATAAGGCTGTGGAGGCGGAAAGTAGCAAAGTTTGAGTCATTCCATAATGTGGGCGTAAATTTGGAATAATAATTGGATGTGACAAGGACGTTGGTGACCATCAAGTGGATGTGAGCGGAATATAAAATGTCTTTTTATTTTTGTCTGATAGAGAAATCACCTTGAACTCATGCCACTTATTTGCAACTTATTCCATAACCGTCTCGTGTCCTGGTTGGTGGTGGGGGAAATTTCCTCCCATTTTTAGACTCTTTTGACCATAAAACAAGTTTGGAGGAAGGAGACAGGAAAATTCGGCTGCCACCTAAATTCCTTTAACTTGCAAAGTTCAACTTCCCCCACACACACACACACATTGTTAAAATTATGGAAATGTCAAAGGCCAATGTCCTTAGTTCAATAATAACAGTGAGCATGAAAGCCACAACTGTCTTGTCATCTTCCTCTTGAGCAAATCCCCCCCGAATTTTACATTCTCTTCTACTTTCTCTCTCTCTCTGTCTCGCCACAGAAGCATCCAAAGTGAAGGAAGCCCCTTGTCGTCAAAAGTAAAATGAAAAAAGGTAACCACACACACTTTTTCTGGTCCTATAGAGAGGAAATATGGAAGGCTTGTAGAAGATGCACCAGCAAGCAGACTTTACAACCATATCGTCGGCAACTTGAACTTTTCACTGTAAATAATCTGAATGTGCGGGGAGGAAGTAAAGTGGAAAATGGACAGCAAGCTGGGTCTCTAATATTCTGCCAGTTTTTTTGTGCAAGAAAAGCGTGTCTTCGTAATGTCAACCGCGAGTAGAGTCCGGAAGTGAAGAGGCGGAAGAAAAGAAAAAAGTAATAGAGAGAAGTCTTTGGTTGGGAATTGTGTTGTGGAAGTGTACGAGTTTTTTGACATGCGAATCATAAAATAAATTCAATGGACAAGCCTATTTATGGCACTCACTGTATAATTAAATGTAACGACTACTACAAGCCGGCAAACTTTCTCAGTCTATTTACTCCATCTCCTCGCCGCTTCCACCACATACGTACACACAGACACATACAGGCCGACAAACACGAGTTTTCTACCAACGAACATGAACTGTGAGAGAGGATTAAAACTATTGTATCTTTTACTTGTCCCTTCCAACTTTCTCTTGCTCATCAAGAAGAACGCGGTGGAGACGATGACTGTGGGCAAGAATTTAACTTGCTTAAGACTTAAATCTCCGAACGTGCCTCGTCTTCCAGCCACAGGCCGGCCAGATATATAAAACAAAATGTGAATAACAAGAAAACAATTCTACAGTATTAACTATTACTCCCACTCGTATATTCGTATGTATGTACAGGGTGGCTCATAATTGCAGACCTTTAATGTTACTTTGGTATGTACATTTCAGCGTAATTAAAGCTTAAAATAATTTCAGAGCTGGCTTGTGGTTCCGGTTTTATGAGCATAGAAAGATGGCGGATGTAAAGACATTGTGACTTTTTCGTCCTTTGTATAGGTCATCATCAGATACCATTTAATAGAAATTTTAATTTGTATGGAAAACATCTCAATGTGTTTCCTGTAAGTCTTCATGTTACTTGATACTATCAGTGAATATTGAGTCATTGTCATGCGTCCAAACATTTATTGCATTTTCAAAATTTACAAGTAGTTTGCAGTATCAAGTGAAATCAGTCATATGAATTTGGTACCACTGCATAGCCTAGAAAACGGACTTCGCTCCAACTTTTGCCAACCCTTTCATTGTTCCGCAACACGTTGTAATAAATTTCCATTAGTTCCCATTCAGCTTTCCAAGGATTTAGATTGCCATAATTACCACAGACAAAGGAAAGTTTGTGGGAATCAGTAGAAATTTCCATTTGGAAATATTTGCCAAAAATATGCAATACTCGTTGAAATCAAAGGCTTTCTAGATTATTTTGCTGCGAGTGGGATTTGAAGGGGCTTTAGGAGACAACTTGCTTGTAGTATGTCAATATCACAACGAATACTTTTTCGTCCTCCGGCTTCCTTTTCCATCCAACCAATCTCAAATGTCAATGGACATTTATTGTACTCCCGAAAATCAATTGAGGGCTTTTAATTTTGAATTCACAAGTATATTTTTCCATGAAATTGGCCGAACATTGAAATTTT